>JAQGAO010001795.1:0-22503 GCA_034697705.1 Ommatoiulus sabulosus | reverse complement strand
AATCCATGCTAATATAAGTATATTAAATTAAATTTAGTCGATTTTATCATTTTAAATAAAAAAAAAGTTAAAAAAAAATATTTTTAACACAAATCGGCCTCGTTTGAAGCCATTTTTGTCGATTTTGAAAAGTTATCAGATTAATCTGAAATTTTATATGAGAGCATCTTTTATCATGCTGATAATAAATATCTATTCAAAAAAAGTATTTTGCAAAAATTAAAAAGTCAGGGCTGAAAAAGTTAACACAGCATAAAATGTTGTGTTAATAATATTTATTAGTTACTTCGATTGTTGAGTTTTAAAAACTGGCCAACTCAAATTGAATAAAAAAGCTAATTAGCATCGAGCCTATAATGCATGAATCAACTATTAGTATAAACATTTCCCACTCCTATTCGCAATGCTATGATAATAAATTACTATCATTTCACATTTCTATTAGAGGGAAAGGAGTTGCCTAATTGTCTTTTTGAATAATAATTTTAGATATGTTAGGAAAAGATGCTACACGTGTCATATACAGAAATTTTATAATTATTTTATTAGAAGTATGATGCTTACTGTAGGAAGGTTTACTACAAGAATATATTTTACCTTTAAACAGTTAAGCAATCGACAGGTTACAAATAGTTTGATTAATTCTATCCGCTCCATTGCTGTTTGGAGAGAAGCTGGAGAAAATTGAGTTTTGACAATTGTTTTCTTCCGCGTAGGCCGTCGGTAATTGAAATTTATATTGAAAACTTACTCATTTTCATTTCTTTTTCTGCTTCGTTGTCTCGAAAAAAGGGATTAATGCCTTTGCCACGACGATTTGAAAAGGGTTTTATTTTCTGTCTACGCGGCTCTCGGGATGGCATCCCAGGCATTCGCTATATATGAAGTCGCGTGAATATATAAACGTATAAAAATAAGAGAAAAAAAGACAAGAAATACAATCTGTAATGCTCGAACAGTGTTTTCATTCTCCTGACACAATTCGTCTCCCACAAGCCCGTACGCAGCAGCGGAATGAATCATGGCATCAATTATTTTCTTGGCAATTTTCCCTTCTGACGAAACTCTGGAAGCTTCGAGTCGCAGCATCGGAGCAAATTGGCAATGCGGCAAACGTAAATACGGTGATAAATAAGGGCCTAGATAAGGCTTTTGCTGGCTTTAAGCCATTGGCAGCGTTGGAAAAAAGCAAATATTCAAAAGACAACGAAAATGATAAAGTAATTGAAGAAGCTGCTATTGGAGAGAAACGCCGGAATTATACGCCTGAAAAATCCCTCCGTAAGCCCCATTGCTCATCAACAAAACTGATCTTTACCTTCCAACCTCTGGAGAAAACGCGCCAAGAAGCGTAATTGTACCGGTAATGAACACCTCGAGTACAACTAAGCGAGCTAGACGAGCTAGTAGGCCTTGAAAAATGATGAACCATGACGCTGTTTCGCGTGGCATTCTGGGTGCCGTTACGCAAAAGCCCACCAATATCTAATGGAAAACTTGGAACGAAAATGTACAAAAACCAGGACCTTAGCAGTTTGGGAAATCTTAGATCGGAAGCCCGAAACGCGAGACAAATACTGTGCATGGGCACCACCAACCAAGATGCGTTTTTAAATTTATCTTCTGATGGACACATATTGCATCTTAGGTTTCATATTTCGGTTCATTCATGATGAACAAAAATTGCATTATGTTTCCTGAAACACGGGCATGTCCTGCTTTCATTTACTTTCCAATAACCTTTGAGACTGTATATGAAAGACATCGTTTGATCATAGCGCAGCTCTATAAAATACAATATGCATCAACTTGATTTAATTCGGTTGACTCGATCAAAACGGTGTGGAAATTTATCTTTGTTCATTAACAAGTACGTAGTTTTTTTTAGATGTATACAGTAAAATCGTATTGCGGATTTTCTAAAACAATTTAAAACACGACACATATGCTTGGATTAATAACGAATATCATATTTTGATGTATTAAATTTGCATGCTTATATACTGTACGCCGTAATCAGCTTTTAAATCAATTACAATGAACGTCTGTATTTTAAAACTAAAATAATTTTTTTATTCATAGTAAAGTTTTCTTAGGTTGGCTTTACAAGTGTAAGTGTTGTTCTAATAACCATTCCACCTCTTTCCAAATTGTATGAATAAACTTTGTTTTGATTTAGAAACACATAATTGAGAACTAAATTATGGAATATATTTTCAAGCCTTTGATACATCGTCAACTATCAACGACATATTGTGCTTCTGAAATAATTGTAAATGACAAATAAGTTGTTTTTTGCCTGCATAGTTGACATATCATATCAAGTATATTGTTGATCAAGGATCAGATTAAAAAGTTGTTTCACTCAAATTTATCATAGTTCCTTCATGCTTTAATTTTAGTATATTACTAGCTAGAAATCTTTATGGATTAAAAACTCAATTGATAAATTGCACAACCTGACGCCAGTCACTGTACATGATGGCCGAATCCGCCATCTTGATGTACAATATATGCTCGTTGTTGTCTGCAACGCGCTCTACGATGATGTAACAAACGTCTCGTTTACAGTATCGTTACAATATTTGTATTTTTTCCAAGTGCGAATTTTCTCGCAGACTGATGACTTTAATTTAATTAATCTGCCATCTGCTGACTTAGTAGGTTAGAGCTAACAGAGGCTGGACATAAATATGGCTGCCGGAGAAACGTTCCCTGGCGGATGACGTCACACGCAACTTATGAGTAGATTACTAGAGCAAGGTAGCTTGGAATTAGCGATCCTGCCGGCAAATTTCGGTAAAGCCTAATACCCTTCTGTGCAAAAGAAGCGCATATACTGTAAATGCGTTTTTTGTGCAAAGCAATCAACACGAAATAAGATTGAAATATTTGTGCCTGGGGACGCAAAGCACCACAGTGTTTTGATAAAAAGCTAATCATTCATTTGGAAATGCTTTTCGCGGATCTCCCATTTGCAATCAAAATCGTTCTTGCATTGCTCGTGAGAAAGTCTTCATTTATTTTACCCCGGTCTTCACCGGTGCCTGGAGAAAAAAGGAAACGTTTTTCTTTAGTTTCGTAATTCTACATCGGAATTTCGGAGCTGCAGAAATAATAGCCTACTTTAACTATACCTAGGAAAATTTGTGATTTTACATCTATATTCTGTAGATGTTGATAATATTGGTCCAATGATATTTTAACTTTCTTAAAATGTAATACTACGTGGAATATTTAAATATATGTATTTGGAATAAAGAAATAAGGGAAATTCGCTTTAAGCTTAATTTTATTTTGACTTGATTCTCTGAAATGTTTTTGTTTTCCATTCTTCTCTAAAACATCAGTATAGAAAATTTCAAATAAGTCTATTTTGTAGTTGTTTCAAAGTTTTATGGGTTCAAAAAAATAACTTACGATTTCCTCTTTCTACTATAGAATGTTGAACAATGTTCATACATTAGTTTTCCCATAATTGTATAATACCATTTTAAAATTCAATATAAAAAACATATATGAATTGAGCCATATTGCTATTTTTATTTTTGATTTATAATAGTCTATGTAAACGTTGTAAAATTCACATAGAATCGAAATGTACAGAAATGTCATGTTCAATGTATGTTTCGTTTAAAAGGGCGAATTAACAATGTTTCATTTGTTTGAAACCAACTAAATGTACACCTTTTAAAATCCACGCTTACTCATTAAAGTTTAATTAATAATAATGGAAAAATCATAGCAAATGTAATTAATTCCTATTTTATGAATTATTAAATTTTAGTAATTCAATGTGAAAATAGCCAACATTATTTCATTAAAGTTTAGTAATTCAATGTGAAAACAGCCATCACTGATACGATCCACGCGTGGGTTTATGATTTAATAATTATGAATTTTGGTCAATTTTATTTCTTTTTTGCCCATCAACTCCATTCGAGCACTAGCCATGCAGTGAACTGTATATGAAAAGAGAGTAAGCCATACGTTGGTCGAAATTTAAAAACGACTTGTGTACGTTAGGCAGTGTTGTCATATTCGCGTAACGACGTCTTTTCCAATATTGTTTCAACAAAGTACCCAGTATATTTCATATTTAAGCTGCATTTCCCCAGCAGAGGAGAATTGCTTCTGCCGCATTTTATTATGAATTGAGGTCATACCACGTTGCACTCGGTTTCATGTAAACTCATAATGAATCATGAAATTGGAGGATGCAAAGGCACACGTAGGAAGAGGGGGAGGGGCCTCTCGAAACACGTTATCCTTCCTATAAGAAATGACGCATTTTCAGCGCTTGTTTTTTGAGATTGAAATAAACATGAGTGAAGAATAAAGTGCATGCCGGAATAAAATCCAATCTCCACGAATGCACCGTGTTGACACTTTTTTTTACTCCAAAAAATATTTCGCGAAAATGCACGCACTCCCGAGTATTTCCTGTTTCCTAAAAAGGAAATGAGACGGAATAGCAAAATTCAAACTCCATTTTCTAGCCAGGCTCAAGTAGCGCTCGCATATTAAAATTTCCTTCCTCACGGTATTATTTCTCTTCTATTTTACTCGTGTATACTATATGCTGGACATACTGTATTCTTGCGTGGATTACTAGACGAAAAGTCGTTCCCCAAGAAACGAAAAAAATCTTGTTTAAACTTAAGCTACCAATTTATTATAAAAATATGACGACTGTTTCTGCACTCGTCGTTATCAAAACATAGAAAATATTCGTCGATTTGCATAGAAAACGTTAGTGCTGTCCGTAACGTATCGCCTTGACGTTCGGAACGGTGCTTAAAATTGGTTTTCGAATTGGATTTCATTCACCTTTGATGGTTTTACGCAGTATTCTGAGAAATCCCTTAAAGGAGTTTCTCTTTCTTGGGTAAGTGCGTTTTAAGTCTTTGCCTCGAAGGCTTCAATTCGTTTTGTTTGAGTTTATTAAACGACCCCAACAACCATAGGGGCCATTCAAAAAGGACGTCCGCAAAATTTGCCTAAAATTGGACTCTCCCCTACCCCCCTGTTCGCATTGTGTCCGATTAATCAGGTCGAAACTTTAAAAATATTGCATTCGGAATGTAAAAGTTTTGCAAACTTGTACTCGGACAACGTAAATGTTGTAGTCTGAAAAAGGTTGAGAATTTTGCCAATTTGTTCTCAGAATCTGTTGGAAATTTTGCAAAATTCTCCTCGGAAACTATGGAAATTTTTTACAAATTTGCACTTAAAAACAGTTGAAAATGTTAAAGATTTGTCCTTTGGAAAACGTGGAAAATGTTGTAAATTTGTCCGCGGGAAAACTTATAAATGTTGCAAATCTGTTCTCGGGAAAACATGGAAAAATCTGTAAAGATGTCCTCGGAAAAGGTCGAAAATTTTGCAAGCTTATTCTTGAGAAAAATTAAAATTTTGCAAGTTTATGCTCGAAAAAAATTAAAATTTTGCAAATTTGTACTAGGAAAATTTGAAAGTTAGAAAATTTACCCTGAGATTTGAAGTTCTACGACTTTTCCAGGTTTTCCAGGACCCCCCTCCTTCTCCCTGTCCACATGGTGTCCGGGACTCAACCTATCATCCCCCCCCCCTCCTACAGGAGGACTTTCTTTTTGGATGGCCCCGTAGCGGTCACGTGCAGTCAAGAGGGCTGCACATTTTTAACTGGAACGTTACAAGGCACCACTTCGATGACCATTTCACAAATCTCCTTGTCCATTTTAATTTCTTGCCAATCAGCAATAGTGACAATGAACCATGAAGTGTGGTAAAATCGTCTAAAATGTAATCGATCCTTTTTCTATCGAATTGTTCGAAGAATATTCAGTTAGTACAGGCTTATTTGCCCATGATCAACCCATGCATTTAAATCCAATTGATAGCTGTAGTGTGTTTCTTGCCACTATATACGATCAATTGAAAGCAAGTTGACCGACCACCATAAAGAGCGAAGTGATTATCCGATCTCATCTTTTGATTTCATTATAGTTTTATCAGATTGTGCTTGATCTTTAGTTCGATGATGATGGTCACTTCTTTGCCCCTTGATGAACAAACTGAAATCTCCTTCAAAACAAGCTTGAAAATAAGCTATAACTGGTTACTGCGGCATATGTTTTAATCATTTCATAACTACTCTTCAGCAATGACCAAAGACACGATAGACAAGAGAGTGAGTAAATGTCGCACTCGCCTTTTTCGCAGAAGGAACCGTCGAAGTCGACGAACCTGCAGTCGCAGATGGCGCCGTGGTCGGTGCTGATGCAAATGCCCCCATGCTGGCAGGGGTCCTGGTGCTCGCAGGTGTCCTTCTTGTTGGTGCGCACCCCCTTCGACTCCATCATCTCCTGGCGCTTGCTGGGGCCGTCCGAGTCTGCGAACAGTAAGTTTCTGACAGCGCCCCGGAAGCGCGGCTCGAAGTAGACCGATGGCAGCGCCAGCAACTGCAGCTTGGTGGCGTACCAAGCGGGCACGCCGCCCACGTACACGAAGCTGTTGGACGTGTAGTTGCCGAAATTCAGCTCCACGCCACGCACCCCCTTCACCGCCACGTTCTCGTCCACCGTCAGCTTGGTTTCGTTGTAGCGCCGCACGATCTCCACCTTGTGCCACTTGTTGTCGTTCAGGTTCTTGCCCACCGTGATGATGGACGCCCCGCTGCCCAGGTTGTAGCGCAACCGCAGCGCACCCTCCACCAGCTTCACTTCGAAGAAGTCGAAGGTGCCGCCGTCGTCGGTGTACACCAACAGGCCGTTCGGTTCCTCCGTCTTGAACTCGAACTCGAAGGAGCCGTTCACCCCCACGTACCACTTGCGGAATTGGGCGTAGGACGTTGGAGAACCCTCCAGCACGAAGGTGGCCCCGGGCCGGCAGTGATGGAGGGCGAGCAGAATGAAAAAGAAGATCATCAGCGACTTGCTGGAGATCGCTGTCAACATGGTGGCTGCTGATCGGGGACCGAAATCTACAGCGCGAACCGAGTTATTCCTGCGTGGACATGGTCGTCCGGATGCGCTGCTTCTTGATGATGCGACGAGGAGCGAGGACTTTTCAAATCTCCTGGGTCATCCGCTTCAGGACATCGCATAACCATCACTGATCGATAATGATCGTTAAGTTCGTTACAGCGCACGCAATCGAGTCAACCTGACCAAGATGGTAGCGTCTCGTCTTCTGATTGGAGACGAGTTCTTCCCATTGTTTGTGTTGGTTTGGTCGTTTGTTTGTTTCCGTCTACTGCTCACGGACTCACTTGGTCGCTGTGGTTTGGCAAATCGAGAGACGTCTATAGAAGAACCTATGGGAAGAGACAAGATGGCACGTTAATGAATTGCAACAGCCATTGTGATAGAACTTCCGAGGATTATTGAAGTGAAATTTCAACATTAGAGGAAAGAAAAACAAATTGAGCATGCTTGACATACATGCACGTCTTTTATCAAAAACCGGTGTATTTAAAGTGCAGAGAAATTGATTTCAAAACGTACGCTTTATTGAGATGATCTACTTGAAAAGTTTTTTCTAAATATATCGTTGAAGTGATCATAAACTTTCATGAAGTGATCAAGTGAAATTTCAACACTATAGAAAGGGGAAACAACTTGAGCATGCTTGTCACACTTTTGTTGCAACTTTAACCTAAAGCGAAATGAATTTTAAAATGCACACCTTATTGAGATAATGTGTTTGGGAAGGTTTTCTGAAATATATTCTTGAATTGAAATGCGTTTCAAAATAACGCGTCCTACCAAAGAACTAACTTCCGCGTCTCTAAATTGCATGAGCTTCGCAGCATAACAGCTGTTGCTTCTGTTTTTCGTCGACAACTGTTACGCAGAACGCCAATTAAGCTTTAAAAAGCTCAAGATAAAAAAGCTTAAATTGCCTAAGGTAATTGGACATTCCTCCGTGCTGCGACAATTCCGTTGACAAGAATTGCCTAACACTAACCGTACCTGAGTTACGGCGCAGAAAGATTCTGCAACGCATGGTGCCAAGATCTATTTGATTTCAAACAACATGGAAGTCACCACTAGACCCTCCGATGAATCAAGAGCTCGCTCTCAAGGTGGGAGCACACCGAGGAAACTTTAAACTGAAACTTGGTTTCCGAAACTGGAATGCAATTTTTCCAACCGTGCGTTAACCGGATTTCCGTATTGGGAGTTTTCAGTTATGTTAACTGAGTTTCCAGTTTCGGAAACCAAGTTTCGTTTAAGTTTTCTTGGTGCATGCGTCCCTACATCTACACGTACCTTTAATCCCAACTGCTACAGTGTATATGCATGTAAAAGACCAGCTGAAAACCCCATGTGAAAACGCAGTACCATCGAGTAACATAAAATCAAGTCATATCTGATCAATTAGTCTCCTACTGCGTCTATTTTCCGTCAACTAGCCAATGCTATTCAATGCCTCGACCTTTGACCTATCGGCTGTCAAAAATCGAAACAGAACATGTTTATTCAAAAGCCGGCTTTCCAATTTGAGCGGAAAAGGTTCGTGTTCGCCGCCTTTCAGGATGCACTTTCATCGTCCTCGCTCGAAATGTCTGCTTCGCTCCGCTAGTGCGCACTCAATCAATGTAATTGCACGGTTTATAATTATTATTTCACTAAACATTTCATCAACTTTGAACACTGGTGCGATCGATATCCGTACATGGCGGCCGCGCTTTAATTTTTCCTAATCGAAAAAGACAGGGCGAGGAGGATCGTACCATTGATCGTGCAGGGTTGGAGCTCTTGATGATGGATGTTGGGGATTTATTAATTACTCGCTACCGCATTAATGACGCAAATCGTATTGGCAATCGACATTTTTTTAATTTGCGCTTATGTCGATGCAAATTGACTTTAGAACGAAACGACTGCGGGAAAGGATCGAGGTGCGGGGGTGGCTGGAAAAGCAATCCGAAGCGAAGATTTGCATGAAGCGTGATTTTTTTTATTGAATTGCTAAGCAATAATGTAGAGCTGAACGAGCATGAAATGACTCGAAATAAATATTAGCATTTTTTCAGTTCTTTTATTAATAGGGTTTTCGAGCGCTTTTGTGCAATGGAGAGGTTCTGTGCATGCTAAACTTAATTACTCAGGGAGATGCTTACAGAAATTGCTGTACAGATGAAATGGCGAACGAGCAGAATTAAGTGCAATTTTGATTGGTTTGAACAACGGCGTGACTCGGCGATTAGATTTGATAAACATTATGCTCGATAATATTAATTTACATGCTGTGGTAAATATACAAGGAGCGGTCTGGCACAATCGACATTAATTTATTGTAACTAAATTACATTAATTGTCCCAATGGGTAATTGCCAAAGCGCTTGACCGTTGAACATTTGTAAAATTGAGTTTTGTTAGCTAATGATTAACAACGTTTATTATACGAAATATGCTCTTTGAAATCAAGAAACAGATTTCTGGGACACACTGCATTATTACCTTTTGTGCTGGTATTAGTAGGAGTAAATATTGGAAAAAGATTTCTTTCAGAGAATGTTTAAAGTTTTAGATAGATTTGAGGAGAGCTAAAAGTTTGGCAAATGCAATAATTGGCACCTCGCTGAAGGCAAACTCTGTTTCTAAGACCGTTCGGTCCATTTCAGATGTTGCTTTTTTCCGATCAACATCTTTTGTGGCGGCTGAAAATAATCTGCTGGAAACCCAAAATCGATAAGGTTTCCTTTTGTGCGTTTCTGTCAAACAGCTATTTTAAAAGCAGGGGAAAAAAACACGAAAAGGAAGTCGAGTACTCCAACAGTGTCGCATTTTGAGTCCTGTTTCGGTACCAATAACTGCGGCAACAATGCATGGACCAACAATGAAGTTTTAGGTTTTTAAGCATCGAAAACGATTTTAGGCGTTTCCAATTTTCCCTATTCAAAAACGGGGCTATTTAAATGGTAAAAGCTTTCCTTTGTACCCTTGGCTTAATGCGAGAAAAAAGTAGAAGCCCTTCTATATAACGCCTGTTGTCCACTCTCCCAAGGCAAAAGGAAGCACGAGTTGAACGGAATCTGGTGCCATGATTATAGAGTAATGACCCACTGGAGTCTTGTTTGTTAAAATCTAAGTTTACGAGCTCCTATATTAATCTCTTATTTGATAAGAATGTTTCAATTTACTGTATATTCATTGGAAAAAGGATTACTTATCGCGTCATCATCACTGGTAAAATATGTGGGTATGTAAATTTTCTGGGAATTTGTTTCAGATTATCCGACATCGCAAATTTAATAAGAAAAGCAATTAATGTCTCATGCAAATCTTATATTGTTGTGTCCGTTTATGAAAATTGTCATCAAATTAAATTACTCGAGTATGTACATGTACATTGCAAATGAAAACTTTGAATTCTGACCATTAGAAATAAGACGAAGTAATGCATCTTAATTATGTTTTGAAATAGAATGAGATGCATCGTGCTGGTTAAAATAGCGATGCTGCATCATTATTACAGCATAAAAACTTGTTGAAATAGGAGCGTCACTTCGTGTTAATTCGTGGACGTCTGGTGATATTTGATTTGCAGGGTGAATAACTACTAAGTTAAAAGTGCTCAATTGTAATAAATAACATTTCATTTCTGGCGCTATTTCATTCCGATTTTTATATATTTCACCGTAAATCATGACTGATTGAATGATGTGAATGATGTAATAAAGACGTAATTAAATAAATAACACGCATAGAGTACATATACATGTAGTGATCATGCTTATTTTTTGTTCACATAAATTTTGAATTGCACACAATCATTTACATGTAGCTTGTATCGTTTCCAAAAAAGATGTTAAAGGCGATGTGCCCTCTTGCATCCTATGCGGAAGTTTGCATGTAAATCTGACTCAAAATGCATAAAATGTTCACCGTAATAAAATATCTCATGCCATGGGGCCATTTCATCGTTTTTCAGGATATGAGAAGATGCATATTTAATCAAAACTTAAACAAGATGCATTTCTATTAATTCAATTTTCGTTTTCATATTTTGTTTTGATTTTTTCGGATGCAAGGTTGATAAAAACTGAGGCTTTTAAAGTCCTACAAAGTTCTTGTTTGAACATCTTAAAAAAACAAATCCACCGGTTTGTTTTATTTGAGAACGAGAAAGAGATGAAAACCTCATCTGGTTTTTCAGCATTTCTTCTTCAACCTCCCCGAGCCTGATATAAAAATGTATTTTTTTGCTTTCCCATCTTGTGAGCAAAAAAGTTGGTTATCTTTTCAGCGCTCTATCTCGTCCATCGCTGGTCGCCGCAACAATAGGGTGTCAAAATGTATTTCTTGGTTGGGTCTAATGGATCGGCAATGGCAGCCGTCCGAGTGTTATTACGTGTTAGAACGGGATTTCCCCCTCCTCCTCCTCACTCGAAAACGTCCACAGGTTGCGCTTTGAAAACAATGCTGGGCCAGCCAGCAGTCCATCTTACTTTTCTTTTCCTCCAACAATGTCGATATTTTTCGACATTTTTGGTCATGAGCGAATAAAGGCATTATAGCTATTCTCATCCTTCAGCATCAATCCCTCCCCTTCCTCCTCCTCCTCCTCCTCCTCCTTTTAACTTGCATTTTTCGTTCAAATCTGCTGAGTTTTTTTCATACCCCACTCTTTCGTATTTTTTACTTCCATCCTTCAGTCGTGTCAGAGAAGAAATCGATAAAAATGTCCTCCATAAAGCCTCCGGTTAGTTGAAGGCGTCCAACGGTTAGCGCACCAAATGGTCTGATGGTCAACGCGCGATGACCGCAGTTGTTTGGATAATGAATCGAGGACGAATCACTGTGGAGGGCTTAAGGATTAATTAGTTCATCGTAGATTTAATTAGGATTAATGATGGCGTGCGAATGTCATTTATACTGGAGATGCCCTTTTCTTAATTCCCCGGAAAGAAGGAATTAGATTTCTGGGGGAATTTGGCATGTCGTGTATTCTTGTCCACCATGAATTTATATTGCATGGTGGTCGCTGTTGCTTTTTCAAATAGTATATCTTCAGTGGCACTCAATCTCATTTACCTTAATCTTCATATCGTGTATCTACAGTGTAATTGTATATTTACTGTAATACTGTATATATTGAAACCAAAAAAAGGGGAATCATACCAAAATGGCATCATATGTGTCTATTTATGGTCATACATAACTTTTCTAGCCATTAAGCTGAGCGAAGCGTACCTTTAATTACATGTAAATGGAAATTTGTCATTGAAATATGAAAACTGGGGAAAACTTGCATGCAACCTAATTATTAAATTTCTAATTTAATGCGCATAATGAAACGTACATATACTTGTAATTGCGCATTTATTACTGCAATTTGTAAATATGTAGTGCGAATCGTTTAATACAACGTTTGCAATACCTTAATTGCGAGTTTGCTTAACTGTTGAATACGCTAATTCAAGTCTATAAGGGTACTCGGACAAGTACTTTACAAATGACAATTTTGGTATTCGTAAATTCGCGTGAGCAAATGTAATCCATTAATTGGTTTAGAAATACGTGATACTCTTGAGTGATTTTTTTAAAATCAAATAGCGTGCAACTGTGTTGATTTGCACGCTTGACTTCACAACTATACCGAAAGACCAGAACCACGAAACAAAAGTGCTGTATGATGACGAATGGGTTTTTCAGCTTTTTCAAGCCAGCTAACGCAACGGGGAAGACAATTGAATTACACCAAAACTTGCTAGAGAATCAGTGGACGTTCATAAAATTTTCACCATTAACGAATTTCCATCGCAGGTAGACTTTCTATACTGTATATGCATGGACACTCTGTAAACAAATGTTATTCTAGTGAATTTTTTGCACAGAAGCCCGAGCAAGTCCCAATTGATTCCTCGTGTGGTATTCTTATGTATTTTCCTGCCCAGTGATGTAACTAGCCACTTTTTTTGCGACCATTGCATGCGTAGAGAAAATGAGAAATTTAACAGAAAATAAATGGCGTATTGTGGCGCGTATTTCGTGGCCATCTATTGGGGTTTCATTTTTGACAGCCTCGCTAAAGTGGACCTCTAGCGCTCGTAACATCGTGATTTATCCATCGCCATTTATGGCGAAGAATAAGATAACGCTGCATCTATTCTACGGGAAAAATACCCCGAAAGGATACATCTGAAAACTCATAATTCACGCCAATATCTGACGAAACAGGCCTAATATTGGCCATTGAAAGGTCAACTCATTCTGACCCATATGGGATAATAAAAAGAAATTTCTCGCCAGGCTTACATATACTGTCAGCCTTGTATATTCTACGAGCAAAAATGACTTCCTTGAAAACGGCATTTATTGCCTTTTGCATTAAATTCTAGCAAAACAAATTATAAACTATTTAAATATTACTTTAAATTGGTATAAGTGAGCCAGTAATGGTTGGATACTCGACGTTAGTAGAAAACTATAGTTGTCTAATGGTTTTAATGGCAAGTCCTTCCGAAAATGAGACGTTTTAATTGCATGTATGAAATGATTGCATCTTCGTGCGAGAAATTTCATTCCAAACTTAAGTAAAGGGGCAATAAAATGTGCAAGTTATTTCACATTGCATGGTTGAAAAATGATACGTGATGATAGCTGTATGTGCATATCGTGTTGAAGTGGAAATTGAGAAACGTGTTCAATTCTGTGTTAGAAACAATTAAAACACTTGATGTAAAGTTGGGAACTCTTTTCCGTTGGAGTCTCATAATTAGGCCTAAGGCCTACTTTTAATCGCTATTTTGTGTTATCGGTCACGTTCTCGGGATAATTCCATTTTTAATTTTTATATTATTATCTTTATTAAATAATTTTGGAAGCAAATCAAAATGCACCATTAATTTTTTAATTACATACGTGAAAGTAATTATGGAAACAATGAAGAGACGGAATGCCGATTTACAATTATTTCTGTGGCTACTTGCTATATAATGTAAATAATAAAAACTATAAAAAAAATAAAGTAAGCTCAGCTCTATTTTGGCCTACCTGTTTGACCTAGGGGGAAAACAGCCTATGTTGGCATATCGGTTCATCAAATTTAAAAATCTATTCATTAAGATATTAATCATTCCATGTTTGCATTTTTATAGCAATGAAATTGTTATTCGTGTTAACAATTTCCAAAACCTATTTTTTTCATAAGGATTTCATGAACAAAATGATTTTTTTTTCGATTGGGAAACGTCTTAGAAACATTGGCCTTAGGAGTTGTTTAGAAATCTTCTCATAGCAGCAACACGATTGCTAAAGGGTATAAGATGTTGGTAATGTCAGTTTTGTAGGGCACATCACGTTGAGACGCGGACGAAATATTTTACTTGGCGTTCAGTGGTTTCGTACGTGTATTTTCAGAGCGGCGATAAAATCAGAAAGCCAATTGCTGATTGGATGGATTTAGGCCCACGACGGCTAATTCCTCTTCAGATTTTTTGGCAATCAGTGGTTCATGAAAACAGCGTTTGGCGCTCTCGTCTCATCCCACTTCGCAACCAAAACAATGCTCTAGCCTTATCTCCATTAATACCCTCCCCCCTTCCTAACTCCATGGTTAAGAGCCCTGGTTGAGCCATTAATTTCCAGGCATCACGCCTTCGAGCTAATCTTGCCCACGTCTGTCATCCGCATTCAGCTGTATAGTTAGGATGCCAGCTAGCCTGGAACACCACCGCTCTTTTCCATATCGATGCAGCAAAGCCTTGACTGGCTTTTAGTCGATTGCTCGAGTGGATTGAGATGGCCAACGTTCAATTAAGAAAAGGCTGGAGTACCACGAGCCTAAACGTGGGTTGAGCCAATGCTGTACCGAACTGAAATTATTCCCAAAATACCACGAGGATTGGTATTTTTTTTCTGTTGTTTTTCGCCTTATAGAATATTAAGCGCCATCTATGTAGCATTCTCTGCAACTGAATCGAAGTGATTGCAGGTTTGCCATCCCTGCTGCAATTCATTCCCTCTTCAAATAAAGCAGATACCCCAAAGGGCGGCGTATTACGACTCCTTTCAGGTGTTTTAATATAAGATTTATTAGTCGTTTGCTACGAGTTGCCCGAATCAAGTGATAATGAAGCCGTGTCGCGATTGGCAATCTCAGGGGCTCGAAATTCGCAGGAACTTATTTCTTACGATTCGTTTAATCTGCAAATAAGCGATGACTTTTCGTTTTATACACGGTCTAGAAACGCCTAATTAAATTACCATTACATTCGCTGTAGGTAATATAATAAATCGTAGATTCGTAATTGGCGAGTAGCTAGATGGCGGAAATTGCTGCGAATTTCTCATCAAATAATGTAGTTTGGAAAGACGACGTTTTCTTGAAATGCATTTGATACGATTACCTTCCTTAATTACCTTCTTCAATAATTGTGATGACAAACATAAAATGCATCGTGGAGTTTTTCGTGATTCGTTATATTGCGCGTATTGTGCATGGAAGTGTTGAATTTCAGTCTATAAAAATACATTTAATATGGATTTCTTAACTATTTTTATAAGAAAAAATTGCAGCAGGATTAATTATTCAGTTACCAGTAACAATAATAATATTATTAAAAGCCATAAGTGTATAATACATTTACCAGATACAACCACCACTATGTAACTGCATATCGTCTTTCAATATAATCATTGTTTTTATCGTATAATAAATAACAAAAATTAATACATAAAATATAAATCGTGATGATTTTTGTCTAGAAAAGATTTGCAAATTATAATATTCAATATTATTTTTATAGGTAAAATATGGTTCCAACACTAGCTCTATTTTATTTGTGTACGGTTATAAGATTATCTGCAATTTTCCAAGCGTCCTTGCTTAACAAACAATTTGTTATTCAAAAAATCATTTCGTTTTTTACCGATAAATAGAAGCTTGTTACGAGCTCATGGTGATTTATATAATTTAAACGTTAATTTAAATAAGGTCATCCTTTCAAAAACTCCCAACACAATACGAAATCAATCAAATAGATTCTCTCCATCTTCAAGTGGTTGGAATGTATACAAATTTGATTCACGAGTCTTGAATTTCTCACAACCAATTATTTTAATACGGCTCAACGTTTCGCCTCAAGGAGTCGTCATCAGGAGCTATGAAATTTTATAAAAAGCAACAAAACTTCTGAATGACCTTAATATTATTCATAATAACCTAGTTGCAAGATAAGGAAGTTGAAAACTATTAAAAAACGAAGACAAAAAATTCAAAACTCGTGAATAAAAATATAAAAAAATCCATCATTAGAATATCAAGAAAATCTATAGTTGAATTCCCATCGCTTCTGCTATATTTGACGCTTTTGTATTTTGCTTAAGGTGGCGCTGTAAATCACTAGTAAGTGCGTGCATCTCGATGCAAGATTTGCATCGCTATCTGAATGTTCGTTTTAAAATTCAGGATTAGCGCATGTCGCCACCCAGATTTCCGCACAGAGCCTGATAAAGTAGGAAGAAAATTCCAAGGTGTTAACAAACCCAACATTTTGCTGAAAATGTTCATTTTCCTAAATGTTTAATCCTGTAAGTAGATTTAGCGAAGAACCGTTGAAACGTGGTGAAAATTATTTATGAGTTTAATTAAATGTAGGCCTACTTTAATGCGCACTTAGCCTCCTCGAATTAAGTATTAATGATCACTACTTACGCTCCCCTTGATTCTAAGATAAAAATCCTTTTTTATTCTCCGAAATTCGTTTTTTGTTGTTGTTAATGTTTTAGAGGCCCACTGATTTTGTGTTACTGTACATGTACAGTAACACAAAATCAGTACATGTATATACAGACTCTCCAAGACGCACAAATTGTTCTCTTCAAATAAATCTGTTAGGACGTATAATTGCAAATATTCCGATGAAAATCCTTTGACAAATCATCAGATTCGATCCTGTCTAATATTGCGTCAGAAGGAAATCCGGCCTGGGTGGCATGCTGGCCACTTTTGGTCAGATAACGAATGAGATGTGGAGGCCTAGTTTCCGGATTGCTTCCCAGGAAATAATTAAAATAGCAATCTTGGTGGGACTTTTATTGCTGGAGACCAGCGGAAGTGTAAAGCTAGATAAACCGTCAACATGTTTTGGATATATTAAAAATCCTCCTAAGAGTCAATACTGCCATAACACTGTATGATAGCATAGTGCATGCTTGCGTTGGCAAACAGCTCATTTTGGTAAATTAGTGTCTTGAACGTCCTTCATTTTGTTTCCTTCCTTTGGCTCTATTTTCCTTTCTTCGCTCTTCATCCTGCTATTTTCCTCATGTTACACTTCCTTTCTTTTCCCTGCTTCGTTTCCCACCCGCCATTACCCTCCCAACTTTCCTTTATTGTCTTTCTTATGCCAATTTTCCCTTTTCTTTTGTCTCGATTTTTCCCATTATCCCTTTGCTTTGACATTTAACTCATTCTTTTTCATTTTCCTAATCGAACTTTGCAAATAATACCACATTTCCTCTTAGCTATCTTTACTCTCCTCTTTAACCCTCGCCTTCTACGTGGATCCATCTTTAATTTCCTTTCCTTATTCCTGTCTTTCTAAATCTTACAAAAAACCTTTCAACCAAATTTTATGTTATCTCCTTTACCTTACCCAACCTACATTTTGTTTATCTGATTTTTTCTCCCTTTTCCTTACTCTGTATCCAAATTTTTCTTTACTTCTCCTTTCTCACATTGTATGATACATTCGTTTCCTCTTTGTTCTCCTTCTGCATTTCACATCTTTAATTTTGATCTTTCCTTTTACTCGTTTTGCATACACTTTCGTTTATTTCATAAATTCATACGTCTTTTTTCAGAATATTTCTTTATTCTGCACAGCTGGTTTCACAGCTTGTTGCGCGCGAGAGCAACGCTAAAATTGAAACGCTACGGCGCTCCTCATTTTTGGCGCAAAAAATTAAATAAAGTTGGTTACATAAAAATCGAGCAATGCAAAAAACGATTTAGCTTCTTTTAATTGCATCGCCTCATATTAAGAAAAATCCAATTAATTTCTTTTAATGTTTACTTATAGACCCTCTAAAGGGCCTAAAATTTGGTATAAAGACGTTAAACGTAAAACGTTTATGCATGGATGTGTTTACCTTTAATCAATCTCTTCCCGCTATTAGCTAAATCTTTAAATAATTTACTTACAACTTTGCAGAACGTTTTAGCAGCCTATCTTTTATTTGAAAAGACAGCGTACGCGCGACACGGTCGTGAGGGCCGTGACGACCGATGCGACGCGCGTTTGGTGTGAAGCGGTCTTGACTGGATGTGACGTTTGCACAAACAAGCGGCAACACCCAAATTTGCTTACCGACTTCATCATCTGTCAGCTTTGCTTTAATGCTTTAAGAGGTTTTGATGTGCACCCTTTCCACATTTCACACTAGCTTACTGATGGTTGTTGCATTTGTTGTGACACAAGTAAAAAACACGGAGGTGGAGGGAAGACCTGCACTCATTTTGCAACCGTTTCCTGACATTTTTTTAAAAAATTATCTTACAATATTTATTTCAACATTATTTTTGACATTTTTTTGTGCTATCTGTCATCAAATTTTAAAATTCTGCATATTATAAGAAGTTTTTTAATATATACAGTAAATACTGTAGGCCTACATGTGAAACACTCCAAAGGAAGATATATCCCTACTGTTTTTATCAAAGAGATTTGTTCCGTTTTCAGCTATTGCTTTAACAATACTAAAATTACAATTGCAGTTTTTCAGTGGTTAATATAGTCGTTTTCAGGAAATTTCGTAGCTTGACGTAGATGGAAAACGTACAGGTAAATGTAAATGTAGATAAAGTTCCGCCTGGCAGCGCGTGCTCACTAAGCATTTCTTTCCCTACGCTATCTAATAAATACATTATAAACATATCACATGTTAACACGCACGTGTATATAAATCTATTTTACATGTAGCATATAGATATTCAACATGTTGTTTTACATGTAGCAAACATGGTTTAACACGTAAAATACTTGGGATATATATACTATAAAACAAATGCGCGCTACATGTAAAAAACACGTTTGCTTAGTGGGCATGCGCCACCAAACGCAAGTTTACCTAAATTTACATTTACGTTTTCCATCTACGTCAAGATACGGCATTTGCTGAGTCGGCTAATGTTTATTAAATAGCACTTACGGACTATTGTAATTTCACCCTCAATTCATTTAAAAATAAGTGTAATGTTATTTTTTACGTTCATACATTTGTGTTCCACGTTAAATGCCATAAAGTTTTTCACAAAATCATAATTAACAGACTGAATTTCAATATAATTTGCAAATTTGGACTAAAAAGTGCCTTCGTAATTCTGTTTTTTTTTAAAGTTGCGCTTTACGCTATTTATATATTAGCTATAAATCACTCTAGGATCTACAATATACCGTATACGTTATAAATAGCAGGGAAAATCCTTCAAATGGCTAAAAATACACGTACGGTATATCAATAATCTATTCTGCAATATTCATTTTGCGTAATTTCAGGGCTGGTTGTCACAATGGACGTTTTCATAACTTCATTTGTTGGCGCTATAAATCGATCCGTCGGCCGTCGTCCACCAAGAATATGATCCGTTAACGAATCGGCAAATTTCGTGCGTTTCGCCAGATTGTTGTCATTTACGCATGTTTTGACGCCATTTGGCTTTCGTATCACGTTGGTCCGCGTATTAATCCTGGCCCCCCTATCTCCACGAAATCTGTCAATAATAATTGCGGCTCTAGCTGGAGCTGCCTTATCGCTTTGTTTGCCAATTGTAACTGTTCACGGTGTTCTCGCTACGTGACACTTTGCATTTCGCCCCCCAGAAAACACGAGTTTGTGAATAAAAATAGGCAGACACGCACCTACGTGAATACCGCATTAGCCTAAGTGAATTACGTTATAGCGTGAACGGGCAAAAAATGATGAGGAAACGGGGAAAAACAGCGAACATTTTCAATGGGTTTTTTTTCTGTCGAACGTGCGACGATGCTGCCATGCGTGTCGCCCGAAGCATCTTCAAACTAGACTACATTGTACATTCAACAAATATATAATTTGAAGACGAAGTTGAAAACTTTACACTTCCGTCAGCCGGGTTTACTAACAATATCATGGACGTAAACGCGTTTGGGTGCGATTCGCTCAGGCTGGAAGTTCGTTATTTCACCGTGATCCCAATGCAAAAAACGTAGTTTTTGAAAGCTTCTTGAAAAGGTCACGGAACATGTACGTGAAAGTTTAAAATTTTTCTCCTGGAAGAATTCGTTCCTTTTACTGCAGTCATTGTCTCAACAAAAAGTCTTCGTAAATATATTTGTATGGTATTTTACTGGGGGAATAATCAAATTTTGATTAAGTAGGCCTATATAGACCATTTGAAACCGCGAATTTAGTCTTTCATTTCGAATTATTTTTACAAATATATTTTCTTAAATGATTAATGTAAAAGTATTTTAATTTTAAAGTTGAATTATACAGGATATTGATTTATTTCCAATTTTACTTTTTTTAAAATATGGAATTTTCTGACACCGTACACCAGATGGAAGCAGATTGAATAGGAAAATCAATTTTTTCAGATAAACAATATATTTTATTGTTACCTAATTCCAGTTGTTTTAGTCAAAAGTTTAGCAGGAGCAAACTTACTTTAGTTTAAATTTATACTTACTCAAAACCCTACTGTTATTAAACGTAAGCTCAATTTATTTTTTTCAAAAACGTAGAGCAATAACATTTTTACACTAAAAAGAATTGTCATGGCAGCAATTTTACTCAAAAACACGCACAGGGAACCGTTTTCAACTACGTACATTTTGCGATAGATCGTTGCCATGGAGTTTTCCGATTTCTTAATTTTACCAAACTTTCGTCGCCGATGATATCGTGCAATCGTTAATCGCGTTGCAAAATAACCGCGCCAACACGTCCCTAAACTGTCAATCTTAGGTCCAACTACCAATTTGGTGCAGAATGTGACCCCAATCCTTGGTATGAAACATATATTTTTCTGCCGTTTTTAATGCATGCACATTGATTCTAGAAGGTCGAAGGCGGGCAATCACGCAAAGCAGAGCTGCTATGAGTGATTGCAAATACATTTTCGAGAAATTCTACAAAATTCTTCCAGTTTCAGCCTATAATTACGCCCCATTGTATTCCTTGAATGCTATGCACAAAATGCAGGACTTTCCTAGTCAATAAATCTGGCAGTGGGGTGAACGCCATTGTGGAAATGCTCAACCCCTAGCAATTCAAGTAGGCCTATTGGAAAATAATTGGGTTTTCCCATCGACGAATTACTCGACGCCAATAAAAGCGGCCAGGTGTGAAAGACTGGACAAATTAGTGTTTCGGGCAAAGCTTTAATGCAAACCTTTAAATTGTTTGGTCAAATGGCTAAGAATGGATGAACAGAGTTTCTGCAAACACGGTCTGATTAAGTTTGTGATGTTACTAACCTGATTATACATTATGTCGTTTTGGGCGAAAAACGTTAGTTTTCGCTTTTTGAAATCACGGACTAAAATAGAAAATAAAGTAAATTGGTTCTCCTTAGGCTTGTATGCTTTGAAATGCAGCATTTTATGAAGTAGGTTTTATTGACATTCTACCAGGAGGATAAATTGGTTGATTTAGATAGGATGATAACAACAGCCTCAGCACTGCGTTGTTTATTCACTGCAGCAAATGCACTTGGTCGCGCACTGAGCCATGGATAAAATAGTAGGTAGGACATCTATTGAGTAATCTGTTACTCACTGCCAAACTACATGTAACTTCCCTTCACGGAATGCCAGGGCCTTTATAACATGTGTTCCATCGGCGTTATAGTACACACATAAATATCCCGAATATATTTGTATCTCCTCGTACACTCCCTTGTAAATCCCTCGTAATAAGAATTACGTGTTTAAATAAATAAAACTTGGGTCTGAGAAAAATTTCAAGTACATGAGTACATGTTTAAAAATATGGTTGGTCATCTGGTAGACATGTGAATAGAAATGTGTGAGCAAATATACGATATTTTCCACATATACAGTATTTTTAAATCCCGCCGATCAGTCATATGGTGAGAACACACTGAATGCTTACTTTCAACGTGCTTCTTTCAGCTTTTTTTCTGCTTGTTTTCATTTTCTTGTTTCCAGCTTTGGGGCGCACAATGAATGATGGTATCAGCGTGATGGTCAGTGGGCTTGGGGCGCCACTGCATGCGTTATGCTAGGTGAAACATTCCGCGTAAAACTTTCCACATGCGCTTTATACATATGAGTGCAGGACACGTTTATTTCGCCTTAACAATGAGGCGAAATAATAACGAAACATTAACGTTGAGTTAGCTTGAAACCAGTAGAAGGCGAAAACTAGAAAGGAAGGCAAAATAGAACGGCGGGAACATTCGAATTTGGTAACCGTCAGCTAACGATAATAGAGAGATTCAGTGCACCAAAAAGCTATGCACGTTAAACGACAACGTGAACGTCTTTTCTTTTGAATGCTG
>JAQGAO010001794.1:0-22504 GCA_034697705.1 Ommatoiulus sabulosus | reverse complement strand
GGCTGTTTTAGGCTTATAGTTATGTTGTTCAAAAGTATAAGAGCTATATTTTGTACCGATATATTTGCGCCGAAAAAGTGTTTCGCAGCTACGTGTTCGTCGGGTAAACATTGTGGTCATGAACACGAGCACAGGCGGGATTAAAAAGCCCGCTTTGTGCCGTTATTTCGTAGCGAGTGGGACGTGTTTCTACGGGAACGACTGTCAGTTTTTGCACGCCAATTACAATCCCTCTTCGACCGTGTTGAACGAGAGCTTGGGCGGCGGGGGCGAGGGACGAATCCCCGGAATCGATTTACCTGGACCAATGCCAGCTGAAACGGGATTGGATTCGCTGGAAAATGTTGGCAAGTATTTTTTACGCCTCTCGGAACAGCTCCCAATTATATGACACCTTGCCAGCACCCCTAAAAACACCAGTTTAAGGTCAAGGCTAACGTGACATTAACCTACACCCTCGCATTCTACGGAGGGCGTTCATCCGTCTCATTAATGCATTTGCCTAAACAATGCCCAAAAACATGGTTTGAAACGAGGGCTCTTGACCGTAATATACGTTACGTTCAGTGTTGTACGATCGATAGCGATGCTGATTCAATGGGAAAAATAACTGGGTCATAGATAAGACGCACGTTCGAAGCCCTCTTTGAACCAGTAGCGCTATTGAACGGGTGACTGCGTGATTGTGAGCTTATTTGTTGAAATAAAGTTGGATAAAAAAAGGCTATTTTTCGTGACAGCTGTTTTGTCAATGTTGTGGGTGAAGTATAGTAGCGCCCTCACGTGGAAAGTTTACGTTCCCTCGTTTACGTCGTAGCTCGCGTAATGCCCTTGTTGCATGATAACTGCGTGTTTACATCGTAAATTCGTAATAAACCTTGAAAACTACAATTGTATAGCCGTTTGAACGGATCAAATAGCAGGAGGGTTTAACAGCCGTATCATGAATAAATGCAAGTAAATAAGATGAACAATCATTGATCGAAATATAACTTAATTTCCATATAGTAAATGCGATCCCCTGTCAAGGTCGGTGCTGGGAATTTTTGGGACTGCAAAATTCTGCGAGTTGTTGCTCTTTCCAATGAGAGTTTAAACCGAGTTCCCACCTAGATTTGGTTTGAAATCTACGCGCAAAAGACCTCTCGTTTCGGGTGAATGCTTGTGAGTTTGCAAATTGTTCCCTAGTTTGCCCAGGACTGCCTCGATTTTAACTCTTTAATTCCCGCATCCTGGCAAACTCATCAAGGGATTCTAATTTAAAATCCATTTGATAATATACATAATTAAAATCCCATTATATAGGTATAAATCCCACACTCTTTAAATACTTATGCTTTCGTTTTAATTAAATAATACTCAATTACGGCCGGGGCTGATGGTCGAGTGGGTTACGCGCTTGCCTCTCGATCCTAACTAGCAGGGTTTGCTCCCCGGCTCTTTCAAATGAGAGTTTAAACCAAGGTCCCGTTTGCTCTCTGCACGTTACAGATCCATCTTGGAAGGGTGGAAGTCCCCCTTAGTAGTCAAAATTTCCAAGGTAGGTGACGCTGGCACATCCCCTGACGTTGGTGTTTTATAGCTCTCGTGTGCAGAAATAGGCCAACGTTAAAAATCCACAAACAAACAAACGATACTCAATTACAAATTACAGTTGATATGATTATTGCTTATTAGTAATAACATTTTCTTACCCAGTTATGCAGCTGTACTTAAAGGAGACTATTATAATTACAATTGCAATATTGGCTGGCTCGGTGAAGATGTTTGTTCTTCAAATTTTATCATCCTAACGACAATTGAAATGACATTGGCATTACTCACTCAAGTTTAAGCATGTGTGACCTATTGTTAGTTAAGAATTGACTTTAAATAATAGTTCGATGCTCTCTACATCTTTGAAGAAATGCCACTTCAAAGGTGTATAGAGCATCGGATTTCTCCAAAGGGTCTGACAATTAAATAATAGGTTATTGATAGGAGTTGGTTCTGCGAAATTAAATATAATTGCGGTATTTTGGTTTTTGCTTTAGTGTGCTGTCGCGTCAAACCGGGCAGGTGGCAATCAAATTGCACCCTTGATGTTATTGGCCAATAAGGCATCCTGTTAAAACTATTGATAAATGATACATTTCATTAAAGTCAATATGTTTATAAATTTCAGGTGGTCAGTCCAGATTAGATCTTTATTTACCTTATTCGCACCAAAATGGAATACTGCCAGAATCAAAGTTATCCAAATATATTAGCGTAAGTGTAAAACATGTATTTTACTGCATTACATAGCCGCAATAATGAGTCCCGTCCAGTACATGGTTATGTATTAACTTCTTGGCTTCAGTTTTCTTGTTCAATATAAAAAATTGTATAATAGCAATGCCAAATTGAATGATCCTTATCGGATCCCTATTTGCTCTTTCCTAATTTGTGGCGACTTTGCTAAGTGTCATTTTATGTTTAGGGGCCATCAGGATCGACCAGCTCAACGTCCCGGCAGGATAAGGGTTCTATATCCTTTCCTCCCAACTTCGTTGAAAAATTGAATGCATTTTCGCATTCGCCAAATGCCACTGCTGTTCAGTTGGCTGATGACTTGTCCTCACTTAGTCTGGACTCTGTAAGTAACGTAATTTCTGGCACCGATGCAAATCTAACATTGTTACGTAATATTGGCAAATAAAGGGCGATGATATCTATAAAAGAAATTAAAATTATGAGCTGTATTGTTTTTCTCAACTTTTTTTTTACGATCCTCTTCAAAATCACCTTTAAAACTGAGGGATTGATTGATTGTCTGAAATTACATTATATTTATAAGATCAACACGCTGCATGACCTCAAATAA
This sequence comes from Ommatoiulus sabulosus, assembly GCA_034697705.1. NCBI lineage: Eukaryota > Metazoa > Arthropoda > Diplopoda > Julida > Julidae > Ommatoiulus > Ommatoiulus sabulosus. The sequence continues at coordinate 19,659 of JAQGAO010001794.1, read as the reverse complement.
ATGATGTGAGCGATGCAACCACGCACTTAACATGCCCCGATTAAAATTCGGGCATTTTAATTCGCAGGTAGGAGGAACTCCGGGCGGACGAAGCACATGCAACAGCAGTACTTTATCGCATTCTGTCGGAGCAAGCAGCTCGCCATTCCTAGGGTTTGAACCGTCTGTTCTTGAAAATATCCATTTTTCCAGTGCCAGGAGCCCGCAAGGTTAATAACCATCAGTATTATGTTTGAAAATGTCCCTTCAATGACCACGTTTCATCACTGGTCAGTTTTGAAACTTGGCGTTTAGTTTCGTACACTTTGCTCGTTAAGACCGATATTCGGTCGCGTGAATTTTGCCCGGAACAGCGCGATTCTGGGCAGCAGCTCGGATGCAGATAAACACAATCTTAAACCAGGATTTGGGATTTATCGTATTTCTTTGCCCCCTACTCTTCCTGTAAATTTTGTTCGTCTCCTCCCATCATTTTATTTGTTACGCAAGGCGGTGCTAAATTCGCATCGGCAACCACGAGTCCTGCGCATAGTCCTCATCTAACGCCACAACAATCGCCGACCTCCAAACGACGAAATCATTCCCCGATTCCCTTTTCGACAGCCGAAAATTTCATTCCAGCTTCAGTACCCACATTCCAGGTGAATCTTTCTTTTTTTTTCCCCACTCCTCCTACGATTTTCTGATCTCATTCTCTTTTCTTGTGAATTTTCCGGTTTTGCCAGACTATTTATGTGTAAATAACATTGGTGAAATCTTAGAAAAATGTGGACGGCACGACGTACTTCTATCCCGCGGACAGCAACGCACCGCAGGCGACGGAAAACCCTGGAGTGGTGGGTCTCGTCCGATATTTTGTGTCATTTCTATCGCCGTGAAAATGTAAGTTGGAATGAAAATGGTGTCCCATCGAATATTTTGTTTTTGCTTTTTTTAGGTGTTGCCAAATTATATTATGTTTCCGTTCACTCCGGCCCACGTGAGGCACATGAAACCGAAAGCCAACGCGCCGTCGTTTTTCATGCCTGACGAATTGCGACTGGTGAGTTGTTGCTCCGTGTCCGAATGAGAAAGAGAGAACGCTCTAAGGGCATTAGCCCTTTTGACGTAGTATCCAGTAAAACAATTGTTTAAATGATGCTAGGCTCGTTTCGATAATTTAGTAAATAAATGTTTTAATGTAAAAAAATATCAAGCAATCATTTTTTTTTATAAAACGACTGGAATTTAAAGAAATTTGGTAGAGAAGGACACGTAAACGTTATCTGTTATTGAAAAATTATCCATTTTGTTTGGTGCATTTTTGGGAGCGAGTGAAATGCCTCGCTCAGAAAAGCGTTTGTTTGAGCCACTCAACGTCCACTTCTCTCACCAACTTTCACATTTCACAACTGATCAATCCACCTCCCGAAATGCTTTCAAAAGTTAAAAAAGAAACAACAAAACAACAAATTTTATTAAAATCCATTGGGGAAAAAAAAATGATTGCGGAGACTTAATGAACACCCCTCGTACATTGGAACCTCATTAAGAACTACTCATTTCCTGTCCCGTTCCTTGGATATGGATTAACTTAACCTTATAATGTTATTGGAATATAATTGTTATATATGTTGATTGGATGTTGAACTTCACCTTATATAGGTTAAGTTCTTAGTTTAAGACGAATTCAGAAAATTGGATTTTTTAGTTCATTGAACATTTTTTTTTAATTTATTTAAATTAAAACTAACCTATTTTTTCAAAGCCCAGTTTTTGTGACCAGTTCAAAATCTTTAATTCGTTGCCGAGGTATTTCATGAACTTTACCGGCTATTAAATGGCATTCTGCGTTTTAATTGCAGGAAATCCTTCACAGGCACAGTCTTACCATGGCTCAAGTGGATCCTGAGCAGTACCCTGGTAGTCAAACTATAAAATTGCTGGCAACTTACGAAGGGCATTTTGACGACTATTTTCGGTTCCGTCCCATTTTTCTGTTTTTTTTTTAACATTTTGAAACCAAATTGATTACAGTACTCCGATCCAACTTTTCGTTCATTTATTTGCCCTTTGCATTTTTTTCGGGGCTTAAAAAGCTCATTTAATCATTGCTCCCGGATTCGTAACCGCAGTTAATTCGTTTAGATCTTCCCTTGGAAGTCGATAATTACCATAACCTATTCCCGCTGGAACAGTTACCAAACAGCACACTAAGCAAGTCCGGCACATTCGGTTTCGTTACATCGGTGTATAAAGCGACGAACGTGAAGACCGGACTGGCATATTGTTTACGAAGAATCCACGGTAATTAATGCCACGCAATTACAGTAGTTAAAAGATTCCACGATGCGAATTTTCTCAAGATATCGCTTCAAATGCTCCTTGGATTCCAGGCCTTCAACTGGTTTATCCTAAAGTCATGACTGTGATCGACATGTGGAAAAAGTTACAACATTCGAATGTGGTCCAGCTTCGAGAGGTCTTCACAACGAAATCATTCGGCGATCATTGTACGTTATCACCGCATGATGTTATGCTCCTGAATAATTACACCTGACAAAAAAATCACATCTCGTTGTTTTCTCGTATCGTCAAACACAGCAACAGTATTTGTCCACGATTATCATCCAGGGGCCGAGACGCTCATGGCGAAACATTTCGGTCATCTTCCTCCGCTAAACGGATTGACTCCTAGCCTGTTCTGCGCGGATCCTTCCTCTAGATCATTTTCCCAAAGTAAATTAGGTAGGGTCGGAAATCTAAGCGTCCGATAACTTTATCGTAAATGTAATCTTCCAAAACCCGTACTTTTTCAGGCGGTGCTGGCGAACCTCGACAGCATGCGGGGCTTTTGCCCGAAAGCCTGATTTGGGCCTATATCGTGCAGTTGTGTTCTGCCATGAGGACTATACACACCGCCGGACTGGCGTGCAGATTGTTAGAACCAACCAAAATACTCATCACGGGGAAGTCCAGGTACGTGCTTTCACCGTTGATTTCTCTCGCTTAGCCGAAATTTTCCCATTTTTGCGTTTTCTGATTTTCGGATTTCATGAAATCACTACTAAATTAGGTTTTAATCTTTTGAAATGACTTTTTTTTCGTTGTTAATGCAGGATACGGTTCAATTGTTGCGGGATCTACGACGTCCTGGCTTTCGATCCCAATCAGGCAAATGCACTCGCCCTCATGTCACATTATCAGGTATTGTTCGATAATCGTTGGTAGTGAGATTTAAATGAATGCCGGTCACGGGTGGCGTCGAGTCATTCCGCATCCAATCTGCCGACTTCCTGCGGCTGGAAAAATCCTGGATTATTATTTTTTTTCGATGTTATAATTGCTTTTGCGAACCGGCAGCTGGTTTGGCTTTGAAGTTTAAACCTATATGGATGGAACTAATTCTACTGGATCCAATAAAATTGGCTAGCTGGTCTCGTGTTGCTCGATTAAACGACTGTTTTCTTCGAAGTCTCAATGTCAGAACATGCGAGGTCTTTCCATGCGCAGACTTTCTCGTTGAGTGACGTGGCATAGTTTAATGCGAAATTTGCCCGCGAATCCCCTTAGTTTCGATGGTTCCATCCAGACAATGTCACGCCCTTTTGAACGTTCTTAGCAAGAAGACCTGGTCACGCTCGGCAAGATGGTCCTCGCTCTGGCTTGTAACTCCTTAGAAGGAATTCAACGGGATCATCTGCAAGCTTCCATGGAGCTGGTGTCCCGCAATTATTCGTCCGATCTAAGAAACCTGATTTTGTGAGTAAATGTTGGAATAATCCAGTTCCGTCGATGCTAAATGCAGAGAGCGGGTTCTTATTATTTTCCTCTTTCCCATTAAGATATCTTCTCACCAATCAAAATAGAGTGAGGAGCGTCAATGACATAATGCCCATGATCGGAGCGCGCTTTTTTACGCAGTTGGACTCGTCCCATCTGAGAAGCGATGTTCTGGAAAATGAATTGGCCAAGGTATATTTGGAATATTTAAACCTTCAAAATCTTACTCAGTTTTAATTTTGATGTTATGAAATCTCGAAATATTTGGGATATTCAGTTGATATTTTGTGTAATTTGTTTTACGAAATTAGGAAGTTGAGTGCGGGCGATTGTTTCGCCTGATGGCCAAATTGAACACAATCAACGAACGACCGGAGTAGGTTGAACTTTCTTTTTAAATTTTTCTGCATTGTATATTTCTGCGTCAAAATTTCTAACTTTCGTTCATCTTGGAACGTTTTCAGATTCAATTTGGATGCTTCGTGGTCGGAAACTGGGGATCGTTACCTGTTAAAACTGTTCCGCGATTACGTGTTTCACCAAGTGACCGAAGATGGTCGACCTTGGATAGACATGGCTCACGTTGTCCTGTGTTTAAATAAGGTACGCTTAAGAAGGCCCGGCCGAAACAACTCGTTTTTGCAAAATCACGGGAGTGAATTTCTCACGTATTTCATTGAATTGCAGCTGGATGCTGGAGTCCCCGAGAAAGTCTGCCTGATGTCTCGCGACGAGCAGAACGTTTTGGTGGTTACTTACGCCGAACTTAAGCATTGTTTCGAAACATCTTTTAACGAAGTTGTTCAAGCTGCGGCGGAACCTAAGGTGACGTAATACTTTACCCCCCGCCCCCTCATACCTCCGCTAAGGTACTTACCGCCGCAGCTCGTATCCAAATGCGCATGTTCAATGTTTATGCCTCCCCCCGGTGACTGACAGGCTCATAACTTGCCCAGCTTTACTCGGTGGCGCTGCGAGCAACTCCGAAAATCATGATTGTAGTGTCTTATATTTGGGGCAGTCGGTATTTTTGCTGCTGAAACGAGGCGCGTTACGTTTCAGTCGGATTTCTGAGCCGTAACTTTATCGGTGGATTTTAAGTCGGTCTTGTCCAAAATTATGCTCCGTATTAATGCTAATCGGAAATCGGCTAATGAAATCAAACTCCGTCGGAAATGCCTTTATATCCGCTGGAAAAAATTGGGAAAATTTGTTGGAAAAATTGAAGCCAGGAAAAGACGTACAATTTCGCAATAACTCGGGTGCATTTGCGAGGTAAAAATATTTCTTAAAAAAGTATAATTATAAAATATAATGCGGAAAAGCTCAAAAAATAATTGGTAAATATGGTAAAATTGAATCCCCAGACTTCCGTATAATCTTCCTGATAAATAGGTTTGGAATTATTTATGACTAATTATGGACGCATCGATATTCTAGTTAATGTTTATCGTGCTTTTGTTTTTTTTGACAATGTACGCGGGTGGAGTTCAGGAAGCGGATGCGATAGATGCATTTCCGAAGTGCGGGAGATAATCCGTTAGCGAAGGCTGCCCACTTTTTTCAATCAGTGATACGACGGTAGATATTTAATTCTTAGTTTAGCTTAAGACGTGATCTCAGCGAAGTAATTCTTTTGTTTTTTTTTGTGTTAAATTTTGGGTAAAGTTTTATCGTTCGTGTTCGTATTTTCATTTAATCAAAGTTTCCTTTTTTTTTTCATTATCTCGGTATTGGAGCAAATGCCACGGCCAAAGAAAGCTCGTTTCGTGCCGAAATTAAGTAACGCACCATATTGGTACAAAAATTCCCCTTTTTCTAAAAAAGGGGCTTTCCGTAAATACTCGAATTCACGCCCGAACAAGCGCTTTCCAAGAAACGCCCACATTTGTCAGCCAGCTTTTGTTCCAGTTATCGTTTTTTGCATATTATTTTCTATATTAAAAACAATACTTTAATACATGTGACCATATTTTCTTATAAAACCGTTGAATTTTGGCTATTTTGTTTTTCCCCCTCGTCTTCAGTTATGTCAGATTATGGAGAGGTCGAGTGACGAGATGATGAGCGTACGCAAAATTTTGGCCAGGAAAGGAGTTGATTTACAAGCAGGGCGAGTCCAGATAAAGTAGAGTGATACTTAACGTGAGAAAGTCTGAATCGAGTACTTCCAAGCGCATATAAATATTCAGGAAAACAGGATCAGTTCCAGGTGAGGTTAGTTAAGATGGAACCAGATGTTAGGCGAGGGAATGACGAGTTCGTGTAAGTTTGTAAAGGAAGATATGGACGAAGGTAACGTCAGACATAGAAAAGGCAAATATGTACTAGTTTAATTTAAAAATCGGAACCCACTCTTAACGAACACTCCGTTTATTGGCAATTCACATTTGCTAACATTCCCTTTTATGCAACTATGTTCGAGTAATGAACATCCGTACCTGCCAGCGCCGATGGTCGAGTGGGTTACGTGCTTGCCTCTCGATCCTAACTAGCGGGGTTTGCTCCCCGATCGAGATTGGTGAGAATTTTGAGGATGCGCAAAATTCTCTATCTTTCTGATGAGTGTTTAAACCGAGGATCCGTGCATATCCCATTTGCACTCTGCGCGCTAACGCATCCCCTGGCGTTGGTGATTACCCTCGAAGCAGAAATAGGCCAACGTTAAAAATCCACAAACAAACATCTGTACCTTGCACGAGCTTTTTTTTGTAGGCTTGAAAAAGGAGTGGAAAGCTCCTGTAAAAACTTGAAAATTTATTATAAGATGCGTGGGGATGTTGGTGAAATGTATTGGCATATTTTAAAATTTGAAGCAAGTAATGAGAGGGTTGAGGCGATTTCTTCCTTTTATTATCACACTCATTTCTCAGGATTTCGTTTGAAAAGTGGATCTTATTTGATATAAAGTCATACTTTGTGCGCTATAGTCAATTCACTAACAGCAAATATGTTTGATCAGAAGAAAAAGGAGTGATTTTCAACTACCAGTGACCAGATTTTTCAAAAATGCAGATTAAAAACTTGCAAGTTTATACAGAAAGGGAATGAATTATTTTTGCATCGATTCCTACGGGGAAAACCATATTCGAGTTACGAACGGGTTTGTTATAGCCAATTGTGTTCGTTAAGCGAGGGTTGTCTGTATTTTCAGACTTACCCATGCGAAGAAAACTTAGTTTCGCATCGTTTGCACTTTCTGTTCCATGGCCCGATGAGAACAAGCTCAAACCGACAAATCCAAATCGTTGAAGTCGAGAGAAATACTCCGTAAATTAGACGAGCACAACTCGTAGGAGAACGATAGGTGAAGCCTAGGCAGAAATAGCAGTTGGGAAAGTTTCCTTATTAACGCCATATTCCAGTTTGTTTGTTTAAATATTTGGAGAATTTGAAATTGTTCGAGGAAAAAAATTACTGTGGAAAATTAAATTGTCTCTTTGCACAAAATTAAATGTATCGCTGAGGATTCTTAGTACTTAAATTTTTGCCAGATAAAGTTCATCTTTATATAAAGATATACTTTATATGGAAAAAATGAACGTAGAATTTTTACGAATGTGTAATTATGACAAATGTATACGTTTGTTAAAAAGGAAATTATCGTCGTAGATTTTTGAATTGCTGGTACGGCCTCGTCGCTCTCATATTTTTTGTAAATATTGACTCATTTCCAAATCACGGTAAAGGAAAAAAATTGTTTTCCAAAAGTTTCATTAAATATATCGATGACACATTGACAGGATTTCTAGTTAGTTGTATACTGTATATGCAATCCGTTCATATTTCCACATAATGGGTGGCAGTATCCGATGTAGCGTGGCATTTGCGTATTTTTGGACATTTGAGGGAAGTTGCGAGACCGAAAAGCCGATGCCTGGTTCCGCGGAGAGTTGTTAATCATTTCTCCCCCTTTGTTCGGCGTTTATAAAATGCTGTTAAAATATATATTTGTACTGCCGAACGACACAAAAGCGCGAAGAAAGCGTCTTTTTTACGCAAATATTTTCGCTATTTTTCGTTTATCATTCGATCAAAACCATGCCCAGAAATGAAAATCGTTAATCATTCACCGATTATCATCATTTTTTTTTGTTGTTTTTGTTTTTAACAGAAACATCGCGAACCATGTATTAGTGAAACGAAAGTATAATGAAAACCAGAAAAAATCATGAGGAGTCATTTTGAGTAATAGTTGCGAGCTTTTGTTTCTCTTTTACGAGTTGACGGATCCGAGATGATGAATTGAGCCTCGAAACACGACAAACTGGTCGCGAATGGGATTGTTGTTGGACGAAAAGTTTGTAAAATGTCAAAGGAGGTAATATTCGTCATTTCCAAAAAAAGGAAGAATTGTCCCAAAATTCATTAATTGCCACTTAACTTCCTCGATGTAGGGAAATTTTGAACAATCGTGGATTTCGTGGGCTCGAAAATGGAAAGTCGAGCCAAAAGTCGTAATAACCATCCCGTTCGGACCAACCACCGTGTCGTGACTCGTGAGTCGTAGAACGCATTTCACTAAGTAACAGATTTAGGAATTTTTGTTCGCCTTCTCCCGAATTTTGACCCCTAAAACATGGACGATAACGACCACTTTTGTACGCAAACTATGCAGTAATCACGGATATGCTAAGTTGAGAAAACTCTCGGTCTTCCACCGGGAGCTAGAAGATTTGGGCAGCCGTACGTAGTTCGAGCCTGCTAAAGATACCATTATGTCTAGTCTCGATCCATTTCCTACTCCCCCCCCCTCCCCTATCACCTAGAACGAAATAGAGATTCTTAGAGAAATTTCATTCATTTCTAGTAGACACTCGGGGCCGCTGCGTTTTACCGACGTGTTTTATATCGTGGTTGTGAACTGTTCATTTTATAGAAGAAAAAAATATGCGGTGAAATTATTTTGCGAAGAAAAACAACAAAAAAAGAAACCTTTTTGCGAAAATAGGTTTGTCCCTCGTTTCAAAAAAAAAAGTAACTACTTTGATACCCCTCGTGGGATATTTCTACTTTATTAGTATGTACAAATGCTTCCTGCCTGCGTTTTCATCCAGCGCTGAATCCACGTGGAATAATAATAATAATAATAATAATGATAATCGAAAATTGTGTATTATTAGGACTGCGCGATTCACGAGATATAGTGATTCGAGCGGCCGCTACCAAAGTTATTTTCGTAAATAAAATCTTGTGGTGTTTCGATGAATTTCATCCTTTCTGGGTTTTTCTAGCCTCGGTTTTAGGGGTTTTGTCCGATGGAATAAAGAGTGTTGGAAGTTTTTCAAACTTTTCAAAGATGGGAAAATGGGACCTATTTCATAATCGTGAAAAATCTCCAAAAATAGATAGTTTTTCCAATGCATTTATTGGTTTACAAAAGAATTAACATCGATTAAATGTTTGACCAATTAGAGCGTCGATACGTGCTTCTAAAAGTGCCATTCGTAAAACTCCTATCTGAGTACCTCAATTTATTTTAAACGTTAAAAAAATATATTTTCCGGTTGTTTTTTTTTTCATTATATACCTATAAAAATGCATTTATTGGTTTAAAAAAGCGTTAATCTTGAGCGAAATTTTAAACCAATTAGAGTGTCAATTTTGTACACGTGACTCCAAAAGTGCAATTCGTAAAACTCCTGTCTGAGTACCTCGTTTGTTTTTAAATGCAATTGTAAAAATATTTTCAGCCTTTTTATTATATCAAGTGCATTTAAAATTGGTTTAAAAAAGCGTTAATCGTGAGCGAACTTTTAAGCCAATGAGCGAATTGATTTTGCACACGTGATGCTTCTGTCCGAGTACCATTATTGCTTCATTTTATGCCTAAAACTACTCCGTGACAACTTTTTCACAGAGACTGAACCTCTAGAATAATGTCATTAATTGTAATTCAGTTTATTTTTGCTGTTAGTTATTCATTATCCCTTTATTAAGTTAATTTAGTTAAAATATAGAAATTAAGCAAATTTCCCGGGCATTTTCAAATATTTTCATTAGATCGGTTCTAAATACTGCCCGAAGATGGCGCTAGCATCCACACGGAATGACTCGAGTAGCGCGCAGAACGGCACATCCTCGATCATCCAATAGTCGGCGAGGCCTCGTGCCAGAGGGCGTTAACGTTGGTCGAACGCAGTACGTTCGACGAGAGCGCCGTATTCCTTTTTTTCTCCCGTTCCCACTTCCATTCGACATACTCCGAGTTTCCGCCATGTTGGTGGTTGGTTCGGACGTAGGATTGATCGCTCGCTTATTTCGCGTTCGTTAAAAGGTGTTTCGTTCGGACGCGCATCGTCGTTGTTTTTCCCACTCGGAATTTTGCTATTTTTCCGATGGCGGATCCTTTCTTCGTGTTTTAAACGAGACGTATGTGCGGTGTTTCGCGCTCGGAAATTCGGGTTTCGGAAAACGTTCCGCACGCAGTTGTTGGAGCCAGAAAAACCTAGGTTTGTTTTCCTTCTACTGCCTGGCGAATCGATATTTCGGACGCTGCGATTAAAAATCGAGACGTCATGGGGTCCAGAAATATACCCAGCGATAAGGTAAGCTAACGTTCCGCTCTGTTTTCATCACAAAATCATAATAAAAAATAGCGAGAGGCTGCTGTTTCGAAGGCACCCAAAATGGAATAGAACGATGTGAAAATGGCGACGCGTGGGAAGACCCTTCGAAAAAATCTTTCTACGGTGATTTACTTCCATGCACCGATGTTCGGCGCATTTAAAAGCCCCTCGCATCGTTCAGATGATCGCCAGATTACCTAGCCATTGTCGTCGTATTTGCTCGATCTTTGATCGCCTATCTGTCGTCGTCAAACATACGCCTAGATAAGACGGAGACGCGTTGTCGAAAATTCTTGTTCGAACCCTACGCGTTCCCCGGGCGTTCAAAAAGCGTTACGCTTATTTCTGTGGTATCCCGGAGATTTTTATCCAAATGCCGTACATTCTTCACTCGAAAACCTTGCCCCACTTCTTCGACGGGAGCAAATATATCCTGGAAATGCGCGTATAGAAATTCCCAGGCAGATGCACTCGGTGATTCGGGTGCTCTCACGTCCAGTATGCAAATTCGGTTCAGCTGGGTTCGATAGCTTGCACAGTAGTTGCGGATTAGCATATACGTCATGATCAGCTTCTGATCAAAGTACAATGTATGTTTTTTCGGATTTAAGCTCGATTCGTGTTTTTGTACGTAGCCAGTAGATTTTGATAGCTTCAAATCCACGGTGGGTTCATTGTTTCGTGACCCTGTTCAGTTGAGGTCATGGACGGTGCGTAAACTGTGTCCAAATTTGGTATCCCGTATCCATGCCGAGAATGAAAATCTGGTCTCAGAGTATGAAATTTTAAGATTTTGATTAAAATCGAGCAATTTGGACTAAGCTTCTGACGTCGAATGAAGGTAGAGTACGTGGGGCATCATTAAGAAGAACCACCTCCTTTTTACGAATTTCTGACAGTACGAACTCCATATTCCAGTTCCCGACTTATGGACGAGTATTCCGAAGTATGGACGAGTGTAGACGAATTCCGAATTTTCATATTACGAAATAAGTAGCTTTATAAGAATGTCTGATTAGTACGAACGCATTTCCAGTCCCCCTTCTTATTCCCCCTACCACATGGCACTGTATGTGCTGACTGTAGGGTATTGATTTGAAAAATTGAATATATATACAGTATGGACCAACGATGTTAATTTCATCGTTTAAGCCGAATTCGGATATTGCGAAAGAACTCGTTCTATACGAATTTCTGACAGTACGAAACGCATTACCATTCGCAGTGTGAATAAAAAAGGTAGGCCTACGTTGTAAATTTATAACTGGGAATTTCTGGATAACTTTCAGCATCTCCCCTGTTATTTGGGAGATTTCTTAAGGGCGAAGTGCTGACTCCTTAAAAACTCGCTGTTTGGGCAACAACCTATAAAGCGTGAGTTCATGGAAACTCGATTGATCGGTGATTCGTTGAATAATTTTACGCAATTTTAGGTTCGTTCAAAGAACCTAGATATAAAACTAGACTCGCTATCAAAGTTAGTTCACGAACTTGAGCCCGATTTTTTTTAAGAAATGCGCCGAAAGTGACCTAATCTCAGTCCCTGAAAGTGGCAAAATCTCGATAAAGCGAATCAATCCGGAGCTAAGGCCTAGTTCTCAATAAAAATAAAATCAAAGATTAGGTTCAAATCGTGTCAAGGGAATGTTAAGGTAAATAATCGTGGCTTTAAAACCTAAATGGACATTTTTAGGATAAACTGAAGCGTCGATTTGTAGGTTTTTTGTTATCGTCCGATTTCGAACGACTAAAAATAGCGTCGGATATTTCATAATTTTTCAATTTTTTCGATTTCTGCATGCGATGAAACTTTTGTTTAGAAAATACTGTACACGTATGTGCGGATAGCAATTTTTTTTTCGTTTTAATTCGGTGAATTCTATCTAATCAGCTGTTCGGTTCGGTTTGCTCTCGATCTTGTTTTCGTAATAGGTCAGGTCGGGTCAAGTCCATGCACGTTAAGTTCAGTTCAATCGGAGCAGGTTGGTCTGGTTTCGCTTATTTTGCGTCCGTATAATACATGTAGTATGCCTACGTCTACATTATTATTTTTTCGTACGTTAAGTTCTCAAATTATGGTACTTCACTAAATTCGGGCGTCGGTTTATGAGTCAAATCAGCCCGGACTCGAGTACGACACTCCTTTTTACGAGAAAAAGTTCATTTCCTGTGAAATTCGGGTCAAGGAATTCCGATACAGCTGTGTAAGGAACTCGTGAAATGGTGAAACGTACAGTCAAAATTTAGAAATTCGTAGCTCCCGTGTTAAAAATATAATGTTTTTATGCGTAAAATAGTTTTGAAATTAATTACAAAATGTGGAAATTCGGAGCCACGTTTTAAAAATATACGTCGATGTTTTTCTATACGTGAAACGGTTTCGAAATTTAAAATAATTATAAAATTTGTAGACTAAACTCGCGCTGATATAGCGGGGGTTGCTCGGGCGGTAGCTTTACGAATTAATCGTACTTGTGATATTATAGCGATGAAGTCACGCGCGCAAAATCGAAGCGTTCATTGGTTTATATATAAAGAAGAGATGTATGTTTGTATGTGGGTGCATGGCTTAGTGAGCGGAAAGTTTTTCCATGAAGCGTCTTCACGACAAATTGCTGAAATGGTATGGGGGCGCTGCGGTCATGATTTGTTCATTAGGCCGGGCCTTCCAGCTATAGTTGGTTTATAAAAAAGCTTCACTCCCGCGTTATCGCTGTTTTTAAACCGCATTCTTTCAGCGCGATTGTCAAAAGTGCTTTTCGTAAAGCTGGTCTCTTGAGTACCCCAATATTCGGATGTTTTCCACACTCGGGTATTGAATTTACCTTTTTTTTTACACTCGGTGTATTTTCGTTCGATTCATTTTCTTTAAAATCGATCTGGTTATAATCCTATTTTCCCGCTTAGAAACTCAACTCGCGTCAAAGGTCGAGGCTCATTCGAAAAAAATCTATTTTCAGTCTGAAAATCGCCACGAATTTTCGGCTGAAACGTATGCATTTTCTAGTTCTCGAGCATTCGCGTTATGCTACTGTACGTTAAAACGAACTTTAAAAGTTGGCGTATTAAACTGTACGAAAAAAAAAACACATTATAGCGGGAAATTCCCCGATTTCCCCTCGGCACTTTCCCAATTCGTAGGCCTATACGTGGGGTAGGATTTTCGGACAAACTCGGATGTTTTTATCGTCGCAGTCACGTTTAGCGCGAATTCCGATAATGCGAACGACGCGACGATGGTTTAAACTTTAAACAAACAACATTTAAAAAGTCACTGGAGGTTCGATCGCGCGTTACGAAATTCTTTGGGAAAAGAAAAATATTTTGAAATCCTGAAGAGGACATGTAGCCCAAAATCCGAATTGTATGTGGAGCGTTTCAACCGAAATAACTCAAAATAAGGTCGTCTTAATTGATAGGGTTGAAGGACTCGTGCCAGCGCATTCCCAATGGCGTTGAAGTGAAAATATCATTTATCTCGATAAAAATTAGTAGGCTTTTGTTGCACTTTCAGGCAGGGTTGTTCGGGAAAAAGGCAACAATTACGATGAAAACTAGAGCTGAGGAAGGAACTCGCGCTTCGTAGTTTCGTAATTGCGGAATAATAAATTGGTAAAGGAAAGCTGTTGAAGAAGACCTTTGAACTTACGGGCAACTTCCTCCCATCCCCTCCTTCACTAGAGTGAGAACATATACAGAATGCTTACTTTTGCAAATTTGTGCTCGGAAACTGGAAAATTTTGCACTTTGAAAATGTTAAAAAATTGGCAAATAGGTCCTGAGCTAACCACGTAGAAGTTTTGGATCGTGACAACATTATATAATACGTTGAATTTCCCTGACTTTTCGAAATACGTCATTCTTCCCTGACTTTTTCTGACTTTTTCAAGTTCCCTGACTTTTCCAGGTTTGGGAGTACCCTGTATGTGCTACTAACAGAAATTCGTAGTAAGCGAGTTTGTCGTATAGTTGGGGATCCACAGTCCACTGTAAGAAACACGTATAGGTTTCAATTTCGATGATATCACGGCACCCATTGACGATATATTCCAAATAAAAGTACACTGGACGTGGGACTGACTATACAGCTCGAGACAAAACAGCTCCTTTGTCTAAGTACGTTTTTTCGGACTTAAACATATAGGACAGGAGTCACGGAATGTTCAAATTTTCCCAGAATTTCCCCATATTTTCTTTAACGTCGTTACGCAACTGTTTTTCTGAATGTCAACATATTGCACAAGCTTTTCCCCCTGAATTTCCCGAAATTTGAGAGCGTGTTATTCGGGTATTGTTCTCTCTCTACCCAGCACGTCAAAATTTCGGTGGTTTTTCCCCCATCGATGCTTGCTCCTGCAGTTTTCCCTCAAACCGCGGTACATTTTGGAAAACTGAACAATAGTTGGGGGGATGAAGGACGTTGTTGGAAATAAACAAAAAAACACGCTGATTTGAATAATGATAGTAATAATGGTGCACCGAGCAGTTCGGTATAGACCCAGATTCGATTCCCGGGTCGGCTATCCTCCTCGTTGTGGTTTTTCACGGTTTCCCACAATGCCACGCTGGCCAAAGCTGGGAGAGTTTCTATTTTAAATCGGCCGTGACCGTATATTCTTTTCCCATCCCCTCCTCCCATTTTGTTTAGGTTCTTCCATCCCAAACACGTACTGTATACGGAGATGTATTTGGCTATTGTCGCCGGTCCCGAAGCCCGGGTAAATAGGGAAGGGGTTGGGCGGAGGACAGACAGCAACGGGCAAAACCGACAACACGATTTATATCCGCTGGCGGATATACGTCGCTCCGTATAGGGTACGCGTACGCGAGGGGGCGCTGGTTTAGGTCTCCGGGAGCTGCCACCTTTACCGCTAGGTGGCGCCGCACGCCGACCATCTGTTGAATTACAAACACGCCCGACTATTTTTTCCCGTAATAAATTAAAAAAAAATGCCTCGAACTGATTTTTTTACTAAGTAAATCTCTCTCTAAGTAAATCGCACGCGTGGCGACCCCTGGGGGCCGGTGAGCTATTTACGGCGCTCGCGAACTTTGGCCTCTTTTTAAAACGCGGATTTTTGTTTTCTAACGACCTCCCCGGTCGCGGTTTCGCATTTTGGCGAAGTAGGTTATTTATTCTAAATATTGGCTCTCCGCAAACAAAAATTGGATATTTTAGGAGGTTAATGGGATGGACGCGATGACGATGACGCAACGTTTATTTATAGGAGGCTACTCCTCTTTTCGTCGGGGGGGAGGGGAAATGCGACGGAAGTACAATTAATGGCGTCGCTTTTGCGCCAATGTTTCTTTTGTTTTTTGAAAGGAAAAGCCAAGTGGTTGTTGCCTTTTCAACAATGAAAGTTCAGCCTGAAAAGAGGGGGAGGGGGGCCTTTCAGCCGATCGTTAAGTTAAAGTATTCGCGGATTAAAAGTCACGTTATTCGTGGTCAGTGTGTTTATGTGTAATCCTGTATTTCGATCCAAAATGGAGTCCTATAATACCGGATTTCCCTTTTATTAACAAAAATAATTACGGAAATATTTTGAAAAAAAAAAGTTGTAGCCATAAGTTGCGGTTCTAGATGGCGTCTGTGATAGGTCGATATTTTCGAAGATTTGTTCCGATTAATTAACGATTAATGCGCTATTTTTTAAGTGTAGCATTCGAGTATGTAATTAATAGGGGGTTCTATCGAACAACAGCGCCATCTATGCTTTGTGTGGCGTCTTTTCCCCGACTTATTGACTTAACGCTTATTGGCTCACTATAGCGAGCCCTCCGTTAGAAAGGAGTGAATCCTCCTCATCATCATCAAAAATGCCCGATTAAATAATTGTGAGAAAAAAGGACAGTGTAAAAAAAAATGCGAGATTACACGTCCGAAAAATGGGTCATTTTTAAATGAATGACATCATCGATTAAAAGTCTGATGACGTCATTCCTAAAAAAACTATGCCGTTGACGTCATTACAATTAATAGACACTTTCTTCGAGTGGTGGGTAGTTCGGTATTAAAGGAATTACCTCCGTATAGCGTGAAGTTTCGGAGTTTCATGAAATGATGATCGTCGTCATCATTCCATCATATAATATAGCGTCGATTATTAAATTCTCCCGCGAAACTTTTTGGGTCGCCCTGTATACCGCTGCACCTTCGATGCATGACGCGCCGCAATAATTAAACGCGATTAATTAAGTTCTTTTGCGTTTTTATAATTAAGAGTTAGGGGAAAAAATACGCGCGAATTAAGTCGATGTCCGATAGTGTAGGCCTATATACTTCGGAGAGAGACTCTTCTTACATGTACGATCGACGCGTATTTTCACCAAAATGGTTGACCTCGCGTGCACCGGATTATAATCTTATTAAAACTATATACATATAGCGTTGTTTTCTTCTACAAGTATTCGAAATTCGCTTTAATGCTCGTTATCCTTAATGGCGATTAAAAATCGATCGATCGATGTTTGCGTGTTCTACGAATTGAAGACTCAAACCCTCGGGTATGTCTATCGTGGCTATATATATATAAACAGCGCGATGGAAACATTTCCGTGAAAATCGGACGCTTTTGTCTCATTTCTTGGCATCTATATAGCTGTAATGCAAACGGTAGAGAACCTCGTATTGAAACGTGGATGCCGCTTCATTTAATTTGAACGTTCAAAAATCCTGTATCGTACTTTAATCGGCGTCACGATTTTATTATAGAGATGGGCGAGCTGAATTTTTGCGAAGTTTTCGAGTAGCCTCGGGCTACTTCGTAAGAGAATTAATGAATTTAATGGTATATAGAGCGAGTAATTGCGAGTCAGTGAAACTCGAGTAATCGACTCGATCGGTTAGTTGTGCTCGCGATCGTGTTTGTATAAAATAATGCTATGGCGTTTAGATGACGCGCCGTTCGCTCGTCACCTGGGCTAATAATTTAATCGGAAGCGATGCGAATTCGAGTCAAACAATCGATATCACCTCCGGTAAACACAGATTGACGCTTTGACAAACGATGAAACGTTTTCAATTATATCCGTATTTATACTGTACATTAATTGCACGCTCCAACGGAAACTATATGCTAAAAATAGAGAAACAATGGGTGCTGATAGGAGTACTCATTGCTTTAGAAATTCGCACTCGTGCTTATCGCTGTTTTCAAACGAGTTAACGCGTCCCGTTTGTCAGTCAGGCAGATTTGGGCATTAGTCAACTACAGTTAAAACTAAATAACTAATCATTATGAGTTGCTAGTAGCTAACGACTAAAATTATATAATTGTTAATCACTATAGTACATAACTAATTTGTATAAGTTTTCTTTTTTTGTAGTTTGAAGAGCAACTAAAACTATTCCGAGGACAACTAACAACTATTAGTTTATTAGTTTAGTTAAACAACTAATAACTAACATTTCTGATTGTACGAACTCGTTTCCAGTTCCCGTCCTTGGGCGTGGACGAATAATAGCCAATTTCTACGGATAATATACGAATAAATATTCCAATTCCTGAGCACTATAGAGCTACGTTTCGTAAAACGAATCCCAGACGTTTTGAGAAAATATCGCGAAGGAAACAATAAACAATGTTCGATACGTGTTGGTTTTTTTTCAGCATTTAGTTCTTATTCAGAGAACAAATTTGCAAATGTTTCAACCTTTTTCCGAGAACAAATTTGCCTAACTTTCAACCTTTTCGGAATACAAATTTGCAAAACTTTTTACATTTTCCGAATACAAAATTGTCAAATATTCAAAAATGTTCATGCTAATTGTGTAAAAAAAATCTACAATTAGGTTGTATGTTAATTTTGAAATTCAAAATTATCCTAATAGTAAATTTTGAAAATTTTTGAATACTCTTTCGTGTCGATTTTGCAAAATCGTGAATAACATCGGCATATGTGAATTTTGACAGTGTCATATTGGTCGGGGAGATTTTTTTTTCAAAACCGGGAAAAGTCGGGGAAGTTGAAAAGGAATTTACTCGGGGAACCCTATTGTTGTTGAAATAGTGTTTCGTCCGTCTCGTGATAATACGAACTACGGTTTAAACGAATAAATGGTGGTGACGTCCTCTATGAGTTCGTCTTAACGAGGTTGCTCCGTATAGGTGCGGGAGTTGATCGCCCTCCTCGCTTCCGCGAAATGTCCATTGTTGGGTCTTTTTTTATCGTTTCGTTTTTTTGTGCACGCGATGGGAGTGTTTTTTTGTTTTTTTTAGGGTTCGGTCCTATTGAAGGAAGCCAATCGATAGTCGAATAAAACGCGATGGCCAACAATGGACGCGACGCCATCTTGGGAAGACTTTTATCGGAATAAAACGCTCGAATGAGCAACGTGCAGGACTTTAATATTGTACTTGTTTTAATGAATCGCTCGCTCGTCTAGCCGCTTTTTATTTCTACTATTTTTTTCAAATTAAGATTTCGATCTGCTTTTGTCGTCGCCCGCCTCCACCTCACCTTAATTCACTCCATGGCGTCGTTTTTCACCCCTATTCCCTCTTGGCTGACCAATTTCCTTCACCTCATCGTCATCCTGGACGGACACGGGTTGACATGCGGTGAAAGCCGCTTAATCAGATCACGTTGGTTACAGCGATTTTGATCGAAATAGGCGATGAACGTAAAAAAAACCACGCTGAACATTGACTTTTATCAAAAAATAATTTGCTCCGTGTTTTAAAAATACAACTATTTAATCGTATATATACGTAGTTACGTATTTTTAAAATTATATTTCATTTGTTTTAAAGAAAAATTGTAAGTCGTGTTCGATGCATGTTCGCTGCAACGGCGGAAATTTCATTTTCTAAATAACGCAGGAAATCAACGTTGAGTACAGCCGCTGATGCATTCGATGCTTAGATGCACGCATGCGCAGTCCTTGCCCAAACGTGTCCGTGCTTGTACGAGAGCTGCTCAAACTCGTTTCGCGCGTTCGCGTTACGTAGACACGTGGAAAATATGATCGAATTACGGTAAGCGACTTTTTGGCATGTAGACAGCATATAGAAAAGCAAATCCGTTCTGAGTGTTTCGACCGGATTAAGCGTGATCGAATTAACAGGCTTAATAAAACGGATCTGTATAATTATATGGACCCCCAAAAAACGTTCGTAGAATAGGATCTTACTAAATGAGAATAACATTAAACAACCACAAGTTCAAACTTGCAATCAACTCGCAAAACGGTATGTTCGAGATTGATCAGATATCAAAAAAGTAAAGGATAGAAACATGATTCGTTGCCTTATTGACATGGACCTGGAAAATGGAAGCACTGCGTCACGCTCGAATTGAAGTATAGTGCGCAGTGTAAACTGAT
>JAQGAO010001793.1:0-22514 GCA_034697705.1 Ommatoiulus sabulosus | reverse complement strand
CTTGCAATATTTAAACAATCTGACGGACCCCTTACAAACTTAAGTGTAGGGCAGGTTTATTATATTATTATTTATTGCTATTAGTTTTAACATCTTCGTGGACCAGTGCCTAATCCATGGACCCCAGGTTAAAAAACCCTGCCCTAAAAGATCCTAAAATATATAAGGTGGAAATGTATTTTGGAAATGTATTGGAAATTATATAAGGTGGAAAGGTATTTTGGAAAGGTAATTGGAAAGGTATTACAAACGAAAAATGCAATTTGCACTCACCTTTATAATATTATTTTTGAGTTTCCAAAAATATCACTAAAAACAACCATTTTCAAACCGATTTGGGGAAATTCTCCGTTCCCTACCGGAACATAAAAACAACTAACTCCCACATGTATGAGGAATTGAGTTCGTAAAAAAAAGTGAATATGTAATTTCAGTTCGTAACTCGGAGAAAACCGTTCGTGAAAACTTTGTTTTCGTAAATGGCGAAATAAATCACTTACATGTAATAAAAAAATGCACACAAACAAAATCCGCCCAGCCCTTAAGATTTTTAAATTTGATTTAACATTCATGTATTTTAAAAATAAAAAAGTTCACCCGTTCGCCCCACCACTGAGCTATTTTTAGGACGTTAAACAAGGACTCAACTTCCAATGGCCTTAATGTCTCAAGACAAATCTGCTACAACTTGTAAGCTGTCTCGATCTATAGTGATTTTATCCATCATAATAATCAAACTGATCAAAATGCATGATATAAAATTACCAGAGGAGCAATGCATCAACTGGTGACGGAAGTAGAGCTCAAGACAAACTAAAGGTCGTAAACAAAAACCTCGTAAGGTCACATAATGGAATTTATTTTTAAAAGATAAGGTGCAGACACTTATGGCAGGTCGTGCCAAACAATTTAATGTTTAGAAATTTCATGGAACTATAGTTATCGATCTAATGTTGTCTACTGACTGCATGGCAAACAATAAATGTTGCATATTTGACTAAATAATCTGGAGATCTCCTTCCATATGCACAACTTCTGTACATTGATTGATCGAAGAAACACGGTTGTTATGACTGGTTCCTACAACATAAACCTGAATCCCACAAAATTGTCTCTGCGAGACAAGTGAATATATCTGCAAAATATGTTGCTGATTTTTTTTTATTACGGATATTCCTGACAGAAGATTCGCAGATCGCACTTTGGTTTTAGAGAAATCAGGTGTTAAAAATCTACACGCTAATTGGTTTCAATTCAAAGGTATCGTAATTTCACAATGAATGCAATTCTTTTGCACACGTGACTTCGCGACTGCCAAAATACGATCTGCGAACCCTGCCTTTGAATATTCGTTGAAATAAAATTTGGAATTATTTTCTTGTCGGTTGTGATTTTATGATCGCCTCGTGAACATCTATGATGAATGGACCTTATCCAGACTTGTCATCACGCCATTATCACATGACTTTTCTTTGGCGAGAATTAGTTGTTGATGCGATCAAAAGATCACGTGATACAGGCTCTTACGTAATTATGTAAAAAGTCCATTACAACGAGGTAATACAACGCCGCCTAAAGACCCATTTCTGCAATTATTCAGCAATGGATCCCAGCGCCATCTATGATGCCGTTTGCATAACCGCCCAGGGTTGCGAGATTTCCAAAGCCTTCAAACTTTCAAACTTTGAAAAAGGTAAAGCACATCCTACACGTTCATTAATAATGTCATCAACACCATTAATATTGATCGATCGTTTAGGGTGATGAAATTTGGATTTATGGCCGTTAATGATGAAATTTCATGAATCATATTAAAGTAATGAAAGCGTAATTATGCAATACAGTATTTTTGGAAGTAAATGTAATGTCATCATAGGTTATGACACTATTACCGATAATGCATTACAATGATAATGCATATATGTCCATTACAACGAGGTACTGTAACCCCACCTACAGACATATTTCTACAATTTTTTAGCAACAGATCCCAGCGCCATTTATGATGCCGTCTGCACAACAGCGAGATTTCCAATGCCGTCAAAGAATGAAAAATGTACTAATGGCATAGTTTTAGCACATATTTCCGTAAACTCCTGATTAATTCGTAAACGGCGATTACGGAGGCTCCCGAATCGCGCAATTGGCGCTAATTAGCGGCGCCGTAAATCTCGCTAATTAAGACGTTGCAGCGGCTAACGCGTCGTTAAAAAGAGCCCGTGGTGCACCTAACCCTCCCCCCTTCCCATATCAAAATAATAGCTTCGAAAGTACTGGATCGGAATACCAATATGGCGGGGAGGGAAGTGGGCTAAAAATGCGGGTGTTTAATTCCCATGAAGCGTTCCGACGCCAGAGGGCGCGCGAGGGGAGTCGACTTTTTTTTCCGTAGCAAAATGCAGCGATTGTCATCGTTGCCTTTGGCTGTTTGAACGCGCTTATCTCAACAGCCAAATATTTACAAAGCCAACCTGTGAAATTAACCTGTCTTTAATACCCATTTGATGGCAGATAAATTATTATAGTTCGGGCCCTGCTTTGGCCCTGGGGGCACTGTGACTGAACACGAACTGAAGGGCGGGGCACTTTAATGCCCCATCGCCCATGCATTTGTTCGCCCTTTGAAAACCTCGATACATGCAGGTAAATTAAATCCTAACCATCGTGGGATGGGGTACGGTTCCAGGACGTTTTCTTAAAAAAATTCTTAAAATTATCCCATTTTTGATTTTATAGTTCACTGTATACTACTAATGGTGTTTTTGGCCAGGTTAAATCTTTTAGGAATTACGTTCATGGTTCCATTTTGTGGTATTTTCAACTCCGCCTACCTTCCCCCCCCCCCCTCAGCTTATCTTAACTTCTTAGTCAGGTTACAATGGAACCACGTTAAGACGAACTAAAGTCAAAAGTTGTTCGTTTAAACCGTATAGCGTTCGTAACTTCGTATAATCAGAAGTCAGACAAAAGACAACTTCAACAACAAGAACTAAATAGATCAGTGGAACCTTATTATTACTCATTCTCATATTACCCATTATTGCAACTAGATTTATATGAATTTCTGATAGTACGAACTTATTTCCAGTCTCGTCCTAGGATATATGGACAAATGATGTTAATTTCTTCGTTTAAGACTAACTCCCAATTTGGATATTACAAATTTTCTGTTTAAACGGAATAATTTTCAGTGTTTCTGAGCATTCGCGCTATGTTAATTTAGTTAAAACGAATTTTAGACAATTATGAAAAAAATTGTACGTTAAAAGTTATAACTGGGAATTCCCCGATAAAGTTGCAGCACCTTCCCATTCATACATGTACTGTACGTGGGGTAGGATTTAATCCAAACTTCTACGAAACTTCAGTTCATATTTTGTTAAAGTCATGTTTTGTCATGACTTTGATAATAGCAGTTCGTTTGATAATACGAACTGCGGTTAAAACGAAGAAATTTCGACGTCCCTTAAGATTCGTATTAACGCGGTTCGACTGTAGACTGCAATTTAAAGGGACTACAGCAGCTAACACATGCATTCGCACTGAACCATTTCTTCGTTTTTAAGACGAACACCGAATTCGGATCTTACACATTTTCGGTTAAAACGAATGAATTTTCGAGTTTCTCAATATTCGCACTATATGCTAAGTTAAAACGAATTTTTGACAATGGGCCTTATGCAAAGCAGAGTTACGCATGTGGAAACATCACGTGATCTTTTCATCAAATCAATAACTGAAAGAACGTGCTTCGGGCACTGCCTCTGGATGATTTTCGCTAATGGCATGAATGAAATGTCACGTGATATAGGCATGCTGACGAAATCTGCGTAAGGTCCATTATGAAAAAAGGTACTTATACCTGTAACGGGAAATTCCCCGATACTGTACGTGGGGTAGGATTTCATTGAAACTTCGAGTTTTCGACGAAACCTTAATAGTTCTTATTGTTAAATTGAGTGATGTTTAACCAATTATGTGGCTTATATGTAGAGCAGCGGTACAGTATACGGAACGACCCAACAAGCCCAACTTGAATAGTTTTACTAATTAAAAAAAAAAAAAAAAAAAAAAATGACAAGACACAAACTATTTTATTGCGCTAACCCTATTGTTCTGAACCTACTGAACCTACTCATGTTTATTCTTGTATATATGTATATGTTTTATCGTTGTATGAAGTACCGTCATCAGAGCTGAATCTCTGCGAACGAAATAAATCCATCCAATTAAGTGATGTTTTGTCTGACTTCTGATAATACGAACTATATACGGTTTACACGAAAAATATTTCACGTCCCTTAAGATTCGCTTCTTAACGAGGTTCGAACCTACAATTTTAAGAGACTAACACGTACATTTATATACTGTAGAACCATTTCCACACTTTTTTTAAATGAACTGAAAAACAAATCATTTCACTCTGGAAGGTTGGAGCAAAAGCAGCAAGCATTTATCATATTAGTAAATTGGGAAATTCCTTTTTATCAGGTACTGTATGATTAGGGTTTAGGACCTCTTAATGGCCATCAGGTGGAAGTGCTAAAAGCTCCACTGCTCTGGATCGGGAGTGTTATTTTACGGGAACTAATAGATACACAAGCACTTTCGGTGCGGTTGCTCTGCTCCTCGTCTGTCAAGAGCTGAACACATCATGAACATAATTTGTCACACATGTTCAACCGTATTTGCGGCTTCCGTGGACGGGCAGGGCCTCCCAAGTAAAGAAAAATAATAAATAAGAAAACATGGCGGTCGGAGACATAATAATAACAATTTCGTCGGATTCCTTGGAAGAGATTTATACGAATTCTACGGATGCCGAAGCAAGGGGGCGTCGGCCATTTTCTACCCAAATTTAGCGTAAAGTGATGATAATTCACTTTGGCGTTTACGAGCTTTCCGTTCTTGTAAATACAATTTAACACGCTAAACTGGTTTAACTGTAACATCCAGTTATGCCTAATGTAGTATTAAACTAATTTGCATGCAAATTAGCAGAACAACTGCTGCGTGTGTTGATTAATGTGAAAATATGGTGAAATAGTTGCATTGTTTAGCATAAAAATGAAGTATTTTTTACTTCTTTTTTTACATCTTTTACACGTAAATTAAAGTAAGATTTCGGAGTTGACTTTATTTTTGCATTCTACAAACCACATACGTGTACATTACATTGGAACCAGTTGATCGGAACATCAGAAGAACTAGTTTCATACGAATCTCTGGCAGTACGAAATAATTTCCAATCCCAGTCCGATAAGGGTTGGACGTTTGAGACGAATTCCGAATTAGAATACATTACTATAAATTATTTTCCGTTAAAAGGAATTAGGAATTTTCGAGTTTCCTGTGTTACGTTAAAATGAACTTCAGAAATGTATCGGAAATTAATGCTCCTTCATATACTGTCGTGGGGTAAGATTTCATTAATAAAAATGATTTTTTTGGCAAAAAAGTATGTGCAAAAGTTGACTGATTTATGGCTACTTGCTGGTTTTTTAGCCAATAAACAATGATGATTTTTATTCAGGGTCCCAAATACTGTATTTCTTTGAGTAAATTTATTATGAAATTTTGTTGCTACATTTTTCTAGAATTTCGTAAATGTAATATTTTTTTATTTCATACATGTATACTGTACATATATTCTGGCTAACTTTTTACCTTTTCCCAAAAATACACTTGCTACTATACAAAAAACGTTTTTCATTAAATTCTCCAATTTTTCCGGAAAACCATTACATGTACCAGAATTTCCGGAAATATCCCTATTTCTTTTCTAAAATTGAATTTGCATTGCCCGATTATCCCTATAGCTTTCTTCCCATCTCGCAATTTTCAAAAAAGATTAGTGGTTATTAGATTAAATGAGCTAAGAAATGTTTGATATTCAAAGTACAAGCTTATACAGTATGCATTAATTGGTCTGGAAAAAAATTCAATTTAAAATTGCGAATTTGCATTAATAAGTACGTAAAGTTTCGTAACGAGCAATTTTCAATTACATGTATGTCCTTCTCCGAGAGGAGAATTGGGAACTGGAGATTTTGAAACCTAAGCAATCCAAAATCTATACATGTAAGTATATCTTCAGCATCTTAAGCTGGGTACACACTAAAGCAACTCATTTAATGTAACTGGAAACTCCCAATTCGAAATGCCGGTTAACGCACGGTTCGGAAACTTGCATTCCAGATTCTGAAACGAAGTTTCAGTTTAAGTTTTCTTGGTGTGTACCCACCTTTATACAGGCGAGTTCAAATGGATGAATACCAGTAGCATCTAAAACGTGTTTCACATAAATTGTTCTACGAGTGGGGGAAAAATTTCGATGACGTCACATGAATGGCCCACTAAATCAATACTATACGACGCTAATTTTCTACAAAGTTGAAAGATTTACGATTATTATGAGCCAGAGGTTAGAATCAAATTACTTTGCTCACCTTTTTCGGTAATGGGAAAATGTCAACGAACTCCAATTTTAAATGTTGCTGAGAAAAAAGTATGCGAAATACAATAACCTTAGAAAAATTTACTCAAAATCTTAGCCAAATCTTTCTACAATTTCAAAACAATTCCACAAGACCAGTGCACTAAAAAAGCAATACACTGCAACCAACTTGTACATGTATATATGTATTAGAAGTTTCGAACGTGTATTTACATGTAAGTGTTACTATATTATAGCTGCGTTCACACTGGGAGAAACATGGAAGAACGTTTTGTTGTCAGTTGTTTCTGGAATCATAAAACTTTTGTAAACACACTGGACCATTTTGTCCACACCGAAGCCACTTGTTTTAGGAGCATTTTACTAAACTTGCCAATGTTCTCACTTTCTGGAACATTCTGTCCACACCAAAAAAGCAACTCATAGGAACAGCGTACTCCAGTTTGCTTGTTTCTAGACAGTAAACAAGCAAAAAGCTGTCCACGCTGAAACTGTGCCCAACACATGGAAACATGAAACCTTGTCACCTAGGGAAATAATTGGCGAGAATTTGCAGGGGAATTATTTCACCGGAAACAATTTCCTGTCGCAGCACACACGGAGCGATATACTTTCAGAATATATTTCTAAAAGAATATGCAGTATATGACAGCACTGTTTCAAAGGGAAATGGGGTAAGGTAGGCCTGCATGTACTTTTATTCCATCCTATGACGTTTGTCTTTCCTGATTGGCTATCCAACAGAAAGAAACTTTTGTTTCTTTCTGTTGGATTAACTTGCTCATACTAGGATCGTTTTCTTTTCTGGAAACATATTTGGAAACTTATTTGCGAGGAAAATTTTCCCCAACACACGGGGAAATATCAATCAATAATACAAAATATCTAAAAAGAAGTTTCTGGATATAACTTGCCTCGTATGTGACGGCCTTTAGGAACTTTCAGTAACATTCAGGAACATATAGGAAAAAGTTGACGGAACAAGGAACATATAGGAACAAGTTGAAGGATCACGCAACATGTAGGAACAAGTTGAGGGATCAAGCAACATGTAGGAACAAGTTGAGGGATCAAACAACATGTAGGAACAAGTTGAAGGATCAAGCAACATGTAGGAACAAGTTAAAGGATCAAGCAACATGTAGGAACAAGTTAAAGGATCAAGCAACATGTAGGAACAAGTTGAAAGATCAAGGAACATATAGCAACAAGTTGAAGGAACAAGGAACATATAGGGAAAAATTGAAGGAATAAGGAACATATAGCAAGAAGTTGAAGGAACAAGGAACATATAGGAACAAGCAACATAAACAGTAAGTCCCTATATGTTTCCTCCAGTGTGGACGTAGCTTAACAACCTCGGTGACCATTCTGTAGAGAGCATCACCAAACAATAGACATGGGATCCTTACCCACCAGTGGAATTTTCAGTGGTGCCAGGCATGCACCCCTGCGGCCGCTTCGTTACCACCTGAGTCAATCAGTGCGCCGGGGGGTAGGAGGGCGTGACGGCGACCTGACATCTAACTAGTTAACATCTCAGTTGGAAAATGCCCCTGAGAAATTTGAACATCTCATTTGCATTAAAAAAATGCATTTTTAGTTGTTTTTTTTGGGTGGTGGGGAGGGGTTTGAGTGTTGGAATCGTGCCTAACCAAAAATAAAGGCTCTAATCGCCCGAAGAATAGAACGCCGACGAAGACGGTTGCCATCGTCGTTCCGACCCAGAAACGGACGATGATGTGCGAACGGAATGATGTCATTCTTGCGGACTCAATTACGCCATCTTGGATTACCACGAGTGTCACAATCGCGATTTAAGCAACACATAAAAACCCCGAAAGAGTTCTAGAAGTAGGCTACGGTTTTGGATCGGTCGAACATCTGGTAAGATTTTTATGCCAGGCGGCAGGCAGGCTTGCCAGACCTTTCAATTTTTAAAAATATAAAATTCGGAATTGGTGAGACCAGAAAACGCTATTTTGCGGTTACATTTCGAAAACTTTTTGAGTTTAGGTGAAACGTTCGGTCATCTAACATTCGACTGCTTATATAGAGTTACTGTAAAAGCAAAAAACGTATTTGTCTCGAAAACTGCCTGAGATGGAACGATGAGCTAAGCGAGTGATCATTTCGAACAGATCTGCTACAAATAGAGATAATTTGCAACATGAATGATGTCACCTGTATGACCATATGCAAAGTGCATGCGTTGTTTTTGATGTAGAAGTATGTGTTTCCTCGACTTAAGTTGGTAGTTTAAATTTCGGATGTCCTAAAAATGTCCGATTAACTACACGAAAAATGTTCGATTAAATGTAGGAAAAAATGCTTGGTTATATATGTATGAGAAAATTCCCGATTAAATGTACGAGAAAATGCTCGATTAAATGTACGAGAAAATGCTCGATTAAGTGTACGAAAAAATGTCCGAAAAAATGGGTCATATTTAATTAATGACGTCATCCATTAAAATTATGATAATTTCGCCCGTTAAAATTCTGATGTGGTCACACATGAAAATTCTTATGATAACGTCATTCATAGACGTAATTCATAAAAACTGAGGACGTCATTCGTTAAAATTAGGATGACGTCATTTGTTAAATTATGATCACGTCGTACTTATTCCTTAAATTCTGAAATTGTCGTCATCATTTACTATGCAGTCCCAGACGTAGTTCTACTTTTAAAAAAAATTGCAGGATAGAGGAGCTATGCACCTATTTCTTTTTATCTTGAAATTTCGATCCATTTCAGAAATTGCTTGAGATGGAGCGTTTTATCGATGGCCATAATTTAACAAATTATGATCAACGTGATCATAAATTTAACAAATGACGTCATCCTAATTTTAACGAATGACGTCCTCAGTTTTTATGAATTACGTCTATGTATGACGTTACAATAAGAATTTTCATGTTTAGATAAACATTTGAATAATAGAGTATATTCCTTATGGAAATACGCCAACAAAACACCGCACATAGTGTGAATCATTATTTCGTATTACAACATATTCTCATATTAAATGGGTGTAAAACGTCTTCTCAACATTATTTATTTAAATTTTATATTTGTAAACCTGAACCGATTCAAATATCGTAAACAGTGTCTGCCGACGAGTTTCTAAATATAAAAGCACGTACGTGGATTTAAAAACAAAGGGATCGTAAATTTCATTTTGTTTTACGTTTTGGTACGAAACATTTTTTCGCTGTTATTTGGCGACTAAAAATAACCTCAGTCTTAGCAGCTCCAGCAATTTTATGGTGGTGCTTTTTCCAGAATATTGCACCATTTTGCATGTTTTAGAAGCTTGGAAACGGCCTCGTTTTGTTTACGTGCGCCGCCATCTTGGAGGTCTTCGGTGAGAGATTCCCAGCGGCTATAATACGAATGAACTTTTCGCAAAAATAAATCGACTCGTTTCTTCTAGTTTTTATAAAAATTTTATGCAATTCATCGAGTTCATGAAGTTTAGGAACTAACATCACGGTTTCGTACAAATTACCAAGATCTTAAAATTGTAAACATGAAGCTCA
This sequence comes from Ommatoiulus sabulosus, assembly GCA_034697705.1. Lineage (NCBI taxonomy): Eukaryota > Metazoa > Arthropoda > Diplopoda > Julida > Julidae > Ommatoiulus > Ommatoiulus sabulosus. The sequence goes on along the minus strand of JAQGAO010001793.1, from coordinate 12,512 downwards.
TCTGCAGACAACCATCGCTTAACGAACATAATTGGTGTCAACACGCCTGTTAGTAACTTCAATGTTCATATCTTGAATATGGTGTTCCCATAGAAAACGATGTAAAAATAATTAATTCGTTCCTTGCGTGTTCATAACTTGAAGTTTTTATTCACTTTTTTTGAAAAATGTGGTCAATGATAGTTAAAAAGCATTCTTTTCTTCTGATCATACATTTGTTTGTGACATGCAAATTATTTATGGCGAGCTATATAATTTGTAAACTTATCACTTCTTTCGACATTTGTGTCGTTATCTTCCAAGTCTTTCAGAGTTTCGTTAATTTTCTTCAGGGAATCACTAAGAGCAAGTAATATCAAAACCTTAGTTGGGAGTTTTTGAAACGTCATTATTACAGTTGATCATCTTCCAAATTGGAAGATTTGATCTTGAGATCCTGCGACATATTTTGGGCACAGCTTTTTCCAACACAGATTCATTTTTGTTTCTTTGTTTTCTTATCAAATGTGATCAATACATGTAGAGATGCTCATAAAAGCGGAAATTTTGTTTGCTACTCGAGGAAAGGACCATAAAAAGGAAATGTTCGTATTAACATATATACCAAGATTGTGCATAATTTTCAAAATCTACACACGACGATATTCAATATTTATCTAATTTTGAAAATGTTAGAAAATTAGCATGAGCTTTTTTGAAAAGTTTTATGAATTTGTATTCGGAAAATGTTGAAAGTTTTGCAAATTTGCACTCGGAATCTGTTGAAAATTTTTAAATCTATACTCGAAAACAGTAGACAATTTTGAAAATTTGTCCTCTGAAAATGTTTAAAATTGTCATTGGAATATTCTTGCAACTTTGTATTACCAAATGTTGTAAAATATTGCAAATTTGTGCTCTAAAATAGTTGACAATTTTTCAAATTTGAATTGAGAAAATTTTAAAAAGCTTGCAAATGGGCCCTGAACTAACCACGTATAAGCAATCATTTTTAATTGTGACAACATTAATACGTTGAATTTCCCTGACATTTTCAAAACAAGGCATTCACCCCTGACGTTTCCAGACATCTTCAACTTTCCTGACATTTCCTGGTTTTCCAGGTCTAGGGGAACCCTAGAATTGCTCGTGAGCTGAGTGTTCGTTATGCCAGGGTTGTCTGTATTACAGGTACTGTGGTGATGCATACTTGCAACAAATTCATTAATTAATTATTTTATCAACATCGTCTAGAGATGATTAATTTCCCGGTTAATTAAAAGGTTGTTGCGCGTCGATTTCACTCAAGTCCTTAATCGATATCTTTAGAGAAGTGATGTCCCGAAAGTTTTCAAAAGTTTTAATTAAAATTTTCTGTGAAAGGAGCAGGCTTCACCATAGACCATATCATTTCTTTTGAGACATATTTCGAGAGAAGCCAACAAAAATGTTGTCAAAAGAAGGTTTGAAAAAAGGTAAAAAATGAAAACCTAGAAATACGATGTTCGATTTAATTTGCATTATATAGGTCAGCTCATACCTTAATGGCTTGAAAAAAAATGAAAAATGTTCAGACTAACATTTTTCTAAATTTCCAGCGCGATCGTAAATCTCTTAAATTTGCCTTTGAGGCTATGTTTATGATGGCAATTTACGTTTAACAAATTTAGGCATTTTTCTTTTTTTTATCATAAAACCATTAAATTGCTACACAAGAGTATTGTATTCTGTTTCTCAAAAAGAATGACTATTGGTATAATAATTCGAAAATTGAAATTGGGATGAACGTAAATTCACACAATATAGGGTGCCCCGATCATCAAGAAAATTATTTAATGAAAACAATGTTGTATGGGAACTACCGTATACTAGTTTACGACATGTGGCAATTTGTAAACTCAAAGTTGTCTATAAGATTATAATTAAGGGTTTAATGAAATTTAAATGGTTTTAAAGAACTTATTTACCTGTACACCTTGTAGTATATACAGTACATAATGCAAAGTATAATGTGTACTAGTGTTGTACAAGTAGTCATCGCATAACAATAGCAGTACAATGTACTGTAGTAACTGTACTCAGTAAATGACGTAGCCGCAAGTAGATGGAAAACGTAAATGTAAACGTATAGATAAAGTTCCACCTGGCGGCGCATGTGCACTAAGCACTTCTTGCCATAGGGTGAGAGCACGTTGGCATTTATTCATGTGATTTGTTTACTTATTTTGAACCAGTGTCGCGTAGTGGTATTGCAGACTCATACCACTAGGCGATACTGGTTTTTAAGTTAATGAAATAAGTGTCAGCGTGCTCTTACCCATACGCAGTCTAATAAGTAATAAATACTGTGTTTACATGTGCATGACATGTTATGCAGTATATTAATTACAGTGCACAATATACATGTATTTTAAATATATAATATAAAAATGCACATTATTTTTTACATGTAATATGGTATGTAAAACATGTAGTATGCATGTTTTTACATGTTAATACATGCTTTTCTATCTTCATGTAGCATACAGCCTATATATATACATGTTTATATTTCATATGCAATATACAAAAATATTAACATATATTTTTTTACAGTATACATGTATGTTTATTAAATATAATTAATATAAAACATGTATAATATATACATTGTACAGCATTATATTTATTAGATATTTTTAGGATGCGTAGAATAAGAAATGCTTAGTGCGCATGCACCGTCAGGCGGAACTTTATCTGTATTTACATTTACGTTTTCCATCTACGTGAAGCTACGTCATTTCCTAAGTACGCGGCTATTCACGCCGCTATTGTGTACAGTCATAGTATAGTTTTTAAATAAATAATTTACCACACCAATTTGTTGTGGCCATTAATTACATAAAATGGCCAACATTAACAACCCAGAACCGAGCCAATTTGTGTATAGAGAATATACCAAACCGAATTTGAAATTTTGTTTGCTGTGCAATTGTATGGTTCATTTCTTCTACTAAACGAAACTAGTCTGAAAATGTATAATGGCAGCATGTCTAAATATATGTATTTTTAACAATGGATATTTCCGAGAATCTGTACAACTACGTGGAACGTTTTGATAACCATACCAACATTGTCATGCATTGAAACTGGGCCATGTTCAATAAAACTCTTGTATGAATAATGTACTATACAGTATACAGTTTCTTAATAAAAAAAATCAGTTTTAACCGTACTAAGGAAGCAATAAAATGTTTTGCACATACAGTATACCTGAAACTTCGAAGAAGAACTCGCTTTATACGAATTTCTGATTGTATAACTCATTTCCAGTCTTCGTCCTAGGGAATCGATGACATTATCTTAACGAATTCCGAATTCGTATATTGGAAGAATTTTCGTGTACCCGAGCTCATATATGTTAAAACGAACATAAGACAATATGAAGAAAAAGGTACGTTATATAACGAAGAATTCCCCGATAAAAGTCGCAGGACCATCCCATTCATATACATGGAGTAAAATTTCATCCAAACTTCGAATGAAACTTCATTTATTTCCTATTGTCGAAGCCATGTTTTGTCCGACTTTCGATAGTACGAACTAGGGTTTAAAAGAAACATTTTGACGTCCCTTGCATGGGATTCGTCTTAACAGGGTTCCAATGTATAGTAGAAAATAACTAAGATACACGGTGCCCATTTACTGGATTTTTCAGCACAAAGCATGAAACCAGAAACAAAAATGCATTGTCCAGAATCGGACAATCTCATTAATCCATCACCGTGCACGCATGAGATCAAGAGTTTGTTTCACAGAATCTGAATTTTAATGTTGACAAAAAATTCTGGATATTTTCGGGAATTTCGGTTGAAGGGGTTTCCACATGGTACCCCCCACGAGCTGGTTCCATCCATAAATCTCAACGGCCGTTTAGACAGTCCTCTTGAGATGTCTGCGTCTTAAAACAAACAAGGTTGTGAACGCGGGCCACTTTATTTGGGACTAAAACCCCGATAAATGAAATTTTGCGGGGAAAAAACCGAAGAAAAAGCAAAACCCGAAACGAGGTTTGGTTAAGAAATGATATGTTAACCATAAGGAGCGCCACCAGAGTGACTTTTTCGGGGCCATTAAGTGCCCCACACGTGTTTCCTCTTCCGCTGCACGCACATGGCAAACGCATTCCCAAACGCATCATTCACGTCTTAAACGATCGGAACCACGTTTTTGGCGTTTACTGCGCGCACTTTTAGCTTCGGAAATGTGAGGTCAACAAGGGGTTGTAACCTCTGACCCTGCCTTGTTTTCCACGTCTCATCTAATCATGGCCCGGCGGACCTTGTTAACCAGCCTGCCATGGATGGAGACGCTGACAACCATGGACTCCACGTAATCCCTGGTCCATATACATTAGGTTTTTATTAAATAAATTCAAATATTACTTTTACATGTACTGTATGTCATCATTTAAACTAACTGATTTTATCCTAAATCCTGTAGAGCAACACGCTGCCCCTAACATTATGGGGTTGGTAGTGGGGCCCGGCCAAATATATTGGTCTGGGGGCAGGCTTCAGGATGTGAGGGCCATGTCGACAACACCTATATATATACTGCGCCACTGTTTCGCCAAAAATTTCCTTTTCGACTTAAAACAAGTTTGAAAAATCGACACCGGACAATAATCAGTATTTTGCAAAATTTACAAATGATAATTTTGAAAAATGTGAAAAACTGTGCAAAATAACCATAACAATTTTTTTTGAAAAATTTACAAATTTGTCTTCGTAAAATGTTGCAATTTTTGAAAAATTGTTCTTGGAAATATTTCTCGGAAAATATTGGAAGTTATGCAAATCTGTCCTCGAAAATAGCTGAAAGTTTTGCAAATTTGCACTCTGAAAAAGTGGAATATTTTGCATATTTGTACTCTGAAAACGTAGAAAACTTTACAAGCTTGTCCTCGGAAACTGCTGAAAATGTTGCAAATTTGTATTAGGAAACAGTTGACAATTTTTCAAATTTGACAAAATGCGCTATACTGCGCTTGTGCATTACAGTATACGTTCGTACGTGCACAGTAGGGGTACTCAGGCTGTGTTGCAAATCGCAATTTGGCAGTCGTGAAGTCAATTACACAAAAGAATGCAGCGTGTCGAATTTAGCACACGTGGTTTACGATTGCCAGAGTGCGATTCGCAAAGGTTCTGTCAAGATTACCTCTAGTATTTTCAAATGTGATGTAGGCTCTTGTACATGCAGTTGATACTTCCATCTCAATTTCTCCATATTTTACATATACCTAATTTAAAGTTATACTCACGCTTTTTCACACTTGTTGCAAGTTTGCTCAATTTCCAGAACTTTCTACCAAGTTTTCTTTAACCTATGCATAAACTGTACATAGTGTAGTTGTAAACAGTTTAAATGTGTTGAATGTTTTTTTTTCGTCAAGCATTCCATTATGGTGAATTCATCACATTTTCTTTTCCAAAATATCTTCGTATACGTGAACCCCTATTTTCCAAGTTTCCTTAATGCATTCTACTTAATTTTCTAACTTTCCATTAGTTATACAACACTTTTCATGAACCACCCCGAATTCGAATTTTCAAAAACTACGGGCATCTTTATTTTTTCCCACGTATTTAATTTTAATATGCGCTTAAATTTGCATATCAAATGTGTATTTGGTTAAGCACAAAAGAGGCACTCACGTCAACGCAGCAGAATATCCATCCAGAATGCATCGATCAAGATTGGGCAAGATGACCGCCATGTTTTACACATCCAACCCTACTTAACAGGCATAATATGTCACTTCCGTTGACAATTTAATTAAAGGAACATCGTAAAGAACGAGCATAAGTATCCTTCAAAAATGTGAAGAAACAATTGTCTCCACATGCGGTCGTCACGGTCGCAAAACGGAGTAAAAATCTTTGAGAATCAATTTGGTGCAGCTGCACGCTGACTTGCACTTATTTCAATTATGCATGCACGTGTGCCCCCATATTAAAATTAAAAATTTCATTCAAAAAAAGTACAGTCGCGCGACAACCACTTCCGGTGCTAACTGAGGTTGAAACGTAGTATAGTATATGCAAAAGCGGAAGATGCAGAGCAGTAGTGCATGAACTCAAGAAATTCTCGAATACTTTAGTAGGGTTAACCATGAAATTTCATATTCAACTTCCTTGACTTTATAAGGTTTTTATACAAATTTCACTGACCAAGACAATGTCAAAATTGACGTAAGCCAATGTTATCCACGATTTTTCAAAATCCACACCAGAAAATATTCAATATTTTGCAAAATTTAATAATGATAAGTTTGAAAATTTTTCAAAATTAACATATAGGAAAATGTTCAATATATTGCAAAATTAACATAACAATTTTTTGAAAATTTGTCTTCAGAAAATGATGAAAGTTTTTCTAATTTGTATTCGGAAAATGTGGGCAATTTTGCAAATCTGTACTCGGAAACGTGACAATTGTGCAAATTTGTCCACGGAAACTGTTGAAAATGTGTAAAATGTTGCCAATTTTGTACTCGGAAAATGTGGAACATTTTGCAAATATATACTCGGAAAACGTTGAAAATTTTAGAAGTTTGTCTTCGGAAACTATTGAAAATGTTATAAATTTGTCCTCGGAATAGATTAAAAAGTTTGCAATAAAAGTCCTCGGAAAAAGTTGCAACATTTTCAAATTGGTCCTCTGAAATTTGTAAAAATTTTGCAAATTTGTTTACTAAATTTTTTTTTGAAAATCTTGCAAATGGGCCCTGAGCTAACCACGTAGGTAGAAGCATTGATTTTGGATTGTGACAACATCAATACGTTGCATTTTTCTGACTTTTTTAAAATAAGGCATTATTCCCTGACTCGTCTAGGTTTTCTATGTCTAGGGGAACCTTGTTTAGACAAATCTCTAGTACGTGTATTGAATTCAAGCATGAACTGGGAATAGCACTATCAATAACAAGGAATGTACTTACATTAAGTTTGAACTCAATCTTGTAGTACGATCATGCGATCAATCTAAGAGTTCGTAACACATGCAAGCAAATACAATTAATTTCGTTAAGACGAATCTCAAGGGACGTCAAAATTCGTTCGTTTAAACCGCAGTTCGTATTATCAGAAGTCAGACAAAAGATGACATCAGCAAAAATAACTAATGTTTCATCGAAATTTGGATAAAATCCTACCCCATGCATATGAATGGGACGGTGATGCAACTTCTATCGTGAAATCCCCGTTATAACGTACCTTTTTAATATTGTCTAAAGTTCGTTTTAATGTAAACGTAACATAACGCGAATTCTCGGGAACTCAAAAGTTCATTCGTTTTAGACAAAAAATTGTAATATCCGAAATCGAAATTCGTCTAAAACGAAGAAATCAACATTATTCGTCCATTCCCGAAAACAGGGGCTGGAAATGAGTTCATGCATGTACTATCCGAAATTCATATAAAGCGTGTTCTTCTTAATGAGGTTCCACTATAATATATTTTCTTACGGCTTTACACACTCATTCTGTACTCAGTATAGATTAAAAAAATGCAATATGGAGTCCTTGTAACCCTTATTCAAAAAACATTTTCAGTTCCTGAGGAATCTGAACTCGCTTCATAAATAACGTATTTAACTCTGACACACTTTTCAAACAAATTAATGTTGATAATCCTTTTTACGAATTCTTTAAAAAAAATGGCGTTATGAACAGCAACCCTTCAAACTGAACATAAATAGCACACAACCCAGACGTTATCTGCAAAATCTGCTTTAAACGTAGAGCTATATGACACGTTTAACTTCTCCTCCAGATTCTTAAAAAGTGTAAATGGTGAAAAAAAAATCCCAAAAATCCAAGATACATTTCCGAATGCAGTCCAAAAACTGTTCCTAAAATTATTCTGCTCAACTTCTTGTTCATAAACTAACCCTAAAATTTAATACATTGAGGTTAATTGAATACCACCGTGAGGGAGCGTGACCTGTCTATCATGTGTGTTCATATGTGCAACATCCCTGCACAACAATTTGTTCTATCTTAATTTAAAGTTGTACATGCACGTCCACATTGCACGAAACATAGAGGAACTTTTTGTTGCTAATTGTGTTGCTAATTTGTTGCTAGTTGTTTCGGGAAAAATAAACTTATGTAAACATGCTGGAACATTCTGTCCATTTCTGAGCAACTTATTTCAGGAACATTTTTAGTAAAGTTGCCTCTGTTCGAACTTCCTGGAACATTCTGTCCAGATCGAAGCAACTTATTTCAGGTGCATTTTTAGTAAAGTTGCCTCTGTTCCCACATCTTGGAACATTCTGTCCATGCCGAAAAAGCAACTTATATGAACAGGGTATATACTCCAGTTTACTCGTTTCTATAGACAGTAAAGAGCAAGTTGAGTGGAACGAGAAACAAGGTGTCCACGCTGAATCAGCAACGTTCCAGGAAACAAATGTTTACTCATGTTGCTAAAACTTCTGTGTCCTTGAAGAAAAAATAGTTATCGAAGCGATGCAAATCTGGAATTTTCAGACTTGTCTTAACCACAATAACCATGACGCATGGAAACGTGCAAAATATGCATGCAAACTGATGTTGTTGATTAATTTGTGACAGGTCATCTAAGTTGAACATGTACACTATAGATAAATTTGAATCTGAGAACTTAAGAGCTAAAATCAATATGGCACTACGTTGCAGATGTACCCTCTCCAGAAAAAGTTGGATCAAAAACCAACGTTTTTGAATGAATGAATGAACAAATTTTCGAAATGCACATATGGAAATTTCCTAGTTTAAGACGAATTCCGAATTCGGATACATGTATTACAATTTTTTGGCAAAAAAGGATGAACTTTCAAGTAGCCCTGCATTCGCGCTATGTTACTTCAAAACGAACTTTACACAATATGAAAAAAAAGGTAGCCTATACCGGGTACGTTATAACTGCGTGGGAATTCCCACGCAGCACCTTTTTATTCAAATTTTTAAAAACATATTTCCTTATGAATGTTAATTTAAGTATTTTTACTGCTCTATCTACATGTATTTATTAAAAGAAATGAATGTAAGCATGGAAGGGCGCAAAATGATGAAGTGCGTTCGTTTTCCGAACACGGTTTCGCACTTCAGGTGTACATTTTGAAGGACTGTATTTTTAGTAACTTAGTTAAAAAATCACCAAACTGGGAAATACACGCATAAAGATTAATTTATAAGTGCAATATAATAAACATGTATATTACAAACATATTTTGTTGAACATTTATGCAGCCCCCGTCCTAGGGCAAGGAAGATTAATGTTAAATACCTCGTTTAAAACGAATTCCGAATTTGGATATTACAAATTTTTGTCAAATTTTCGTATGAATTTTCGAGTTTCTGAGCACTCATCCAAACTTCGTGAAACTCAAGTGCTTATCGTTGAAATCATGCATGAGGTCATTTTATAACACCTTTCTAAGTGGTAATTTTTTGGGCGACAAATGACGTTATTTTTTGGAAATTGACATCATTATTGGAAACTGACTAACAATGACGCCATTTTACGTCAAGTTTTGAGTGGTCATTTCTTGGGCACAAAATGATGTCATATTTCTGGCAATAGACGTTATTATTGGAAACTGGCAAAAAACATGACGAGATAATGACGTCATTGTTTGGTCAGTTTGCTACGTGGGTGTTTTTAGCTGTTTTTGCTGAAGTCATGTTTGCCTGACTTCTTATAATACGAACTACGGTTAAAAACGAACAAATGGTGACGTCCCTCGAGATTCGTCTTAACGAGGTCCGACGTCATATAGCCAACATTCGTTAGCGCGCAACATTTTTCTCATTTTTGAACGCGTGGTGCGGTACCACCCGCCGAACGTCGAACTTTCTTGCAGAATGTACGACGCCCGAATCCATTGTGCCTCGTTCCCAATTTCGCCTTTTCCTCGTTACCCTGGCAGCGTCATCGTTATTTGTTCGGCATTTTTAGGAAGCCCAAAGGAGCGTTCGCGCCTGTTTACCACTCGCCTTCGCCTGTTTACCAAACAGTTAACCGCGGGTTAAGAGATCACTCCAATTACGGCGTCATTGTTGGGGTTGTTCGGTTCCCGCCAGGCCCCTCGCCAACAATAACGCGGCTCACGATTTAACCCCAATTACCCACTTGCCTCATTTGAATATCCCCAACTGTTTACACGACTACCCCCAAAAGGGGCATCGACTCAAAGCCATTCGTGCGGAGAGAAACCCGCGCAGGCATGCAGTTGCCAGTCTTGGCACATTGGTAAAACTGACGTTTTAGGAACGATTTCTCTAAAAGTGGCATTTTTTTTTCTCGATATGAAATTCCAGTTTCGAATGATAAAATTACACGGGAATATATTTTTTCGTAGTTTGTTTGTTTTAACCGTAGTTCGTATTATCAAAAGTCGGACAAAACATGACTTCATCGATAACATCTAAAGTTCCATCGAAGTTTGGATGAAATTCTACCCTACGTATATGAACCGGCTTTCCGAATTAGGAGATTCCAGTTACGTTAACTGAGTTTTCAGTTTCGGTAACAAAGTTTTGTTAAAGTTTCCTTGGTGTGTACCTAGCTTTATAGACATTTTGAATTACAGATCTACACTTATAAGGCGTAGTTTGCATCATATTCTCCCACATTTTTACGGGACATTCAAAATGTATACTCCTTAAATGGAAATTCTACACTTCTAAAATAAGTAATGGTTACTCCCTTTGAATGTGGAAAAATATGACACCTTTATGTATTTGTCAAAGTGCATGCCACATACAGATCATTTGTCTAGTATATATTCTTAACAAATTCATTTTTTCTTAAAAAAAGTTGGTTTATATCATGAAATACGCAATTTTTAAGTTATATTAATTAAACATGAGCTTATTATTAAGCTCATAACTACTTGCATTAAAGAAAATTAAACCTCCTGATAACTTTACCATCAATTAATTCTGAATACAGACTTACATTTTTTACTCGAAAACATTGGTTGCATTGGTTAATAAGTCAGGTTAATTAAGTGAGGTTTTGCTTAGTTTTTCATGAACATGCTACATTTTTTGAATTTTTGAAATTTTCATACTTCGGAAACATTATTATAAAAAATTAATCAAATATATATTTTTTTCAATACGCATGCTATCTGTTTCAGCTCACTTTTTTGCCATTCTACCCCACGTATATGAACGTGGAGATTCCAATTACGTTAACTGAGTTTTCAGTTTCGGAAACAAGTTTCGTTAAAGTTTCTACCCCAAGAGATCTAAGTTGAAGTCTGAGTTGAAGATCTAAAACTGAAAATGTATTACAATAACATTTACAAGATTCTACCAAAGGACCTCAAATACATCTCAAAAACAGAATTTGTACATTTAAATTTAATTTATTTCGAAACCTCGTTTTCCAAAATTCAAATCATGATAGAAACGAAGGAAGTTAACCTAAAATACAGCAGTACATCTTCTGTTATACGGTGAATATAGGGACCTCAAATGACATTTTTATTGGAAGAAAATTTAGAACATCTTTGTTTACGCACTAGCATCAGCCTAACTGGATGTCAAACAGCAGTAAAACTTGTTTAGCATCATAAACAGCTGACTTGTCTATGCATACGTAATTTGAGTGCACCTGCTAAGGGACGTTATAAAATTCTTTCAAATTATGTTTACGATACGCTAATCATTTGATTAACACAAGAATTTATGCGTTTTTGAATGTCATTTCCATAAGGGAAGTGATTGGGATTCGTGTACATTGACATTGAAGTACTTAGGGGCCATTCAAAAAGGACGTCCTCGTGTAGGGAGTATGGGGAGGGGGGATGTGTTGAGTCCCGGACACAATGTGGACAGGGGGAGGAAAGGGGGTATGACCAACTCGGACGTCCACTCGAAAAATAAATGCCAAATAAAATCAGTTCCCAAAGTAATAGGGAAATTGATCGCAATATCGCATAAGTGGGTTATAAATTGCAAAAGTCAGTAAATAGGGTACCCCAAGTCCTGGAAAACCTGGAAAAGTCAGAGAACTTAAGAACTCAGGGTCCATTTGCTATCTTTCCAATTTTCCCAGTTTTCCCAATTTTTCAAAAGTTTCCTTTTTCTCGAGCATAAACCCGCAAAATTTTCCATCTTTTCCGATGACATCTTTACAATTTTTTGTAAAAATGTGAAAATGTTGCAAATTTATCATTTGCAACATTTTCCACGTTTTCCTATGCAAGTACAAATCTTCAACATTTTCAACTATTTTCGAGAACAGATTTGTAAAATTTCCAAAAGGTTCTGAGGACAAATAGGCAAAATTCTCAACCTTTTCAGAGTAGTAAATTTACGTTTTCCGAGTACAAAGTTGCAAAAATGTCAACATTTTCCGAATAAATTTTTTTTTAAGTTTCGGACGTCCGAATGAAGGGGGGGAAGGATCCTGATTGACCAGATATATTGCGGACAAGGGGTAGTCCAATTTTGGGCAAATTTTGCGGACGTCCTTTTTGAATGGCCCCT
>JAQGAO010001792.1:0-22517 GCA_034697705.1 Ommatoiulus sabulosus | reverse complement strand
GGAAGAGGAAAAGCAAAAGCGCCTAGGGGGATTTTGGTGGCGATCAGAGTGCCACCACCAATGCGAATTGGGCGGTCATACCGGTGAACAGTATAGGAGGGGGGGAGAATATGGTCCGTCTCATCGGGACAGAGCCAGGTTTCCGAGCCAATAATGATGTCGGGGTCTTCCTCCGCCAGGAGAAGGGTGAACGGGATCGCTTTATTACGAACACTACGGAAGTTGATGGTCAGTATCTTGATGGAGCTCGGTGGATGTCACTGGGAGGCAGGGGTAGCGGAGGAGTGGGTTGTGGCAGTGGAGGTGGGCAAGGGGTTAAGGGTAAGGGTGGAGCTGGAGGGGGACATGAGAGCCAAGGGGTCAAGGGTTAGGGTGGAGCTAGAGGAGGACCCGGGAGCGCCGGCTGCGGGTTGGGAACTCGGGAGCGTGGGGACCGGTGTTTCAGGGCTCGAGGGGAGGAGGGTTAGGGGTTTGTCTGGGGAAGGGGGAGTTTGTCGAGCCAACCAGTCGTCTCTGCGCGTCTTGCGTTGGAGGGGGGTATGGTCGACCGCGACTTTGGGACGTTCTTCTGGAGAACGGGGAGCATGGGCTTCATCAAACCACGATTTCCGATAGGCGCGAATGATGTCGACGCAGAGGAGGGGGTCAGTGAGGCAGAGTTTGGTGGGGCGAACTTTCCCGGGGGATGGAGGGCCTAGACGGAAGATTTTGGACACGGTGAGAGGGTCGAGATGGATGCCGGTAGCATCGGAGAGGAACAGGATAGCTGCGGACTTATCCTCAGCAATTCTAGCCTCAGAGGAGGCACTGGGGGATTCCGGGAGGCCGTAGAGCATGATGTTATGCCTGCGCTTGGCACGGTCGTCCTGTTCAGAGCAGAAGGCCTGGACCGCTGAGGCCGGGAGGACCTCATCCATCAGTGGAGGTGGACGTTTGGGGAGGGGAGGGAAGGAAGAGTCGTAGTTGGGGGGTGGAAGGCGTGGACCGTTTGTCAGTTTGGTCAGTTGAGTGGTGAGCTCGGCAATGCTGGATAAGACCAGGGCAATATGTTGGTCGAGGGTGAGAGAGAGGGAGGATTGGCAAGTTTCAATAAGGGAGAGCCTATCTTCAATGGCTGAGATGCGGTCGGTGAGGGGGGAGAGAGTCGGTTGTGGGGATTGGGGGGGAGGTTGACAGGCGCTGCAAAACCAGGCACCAGGTTGCCCTGCCAGGATGTCGTATTCATCAGGACTGATGTTTTGGCAGGCAGCGTGCCACCACAAGTGGCATGAGTCACAAAAGATACCTAGGTCTTTGGCAGTAACTTTCTTACTGCATTTGCAGGTGTTATTTTCAGGGGTCTTTTTTGTGCGCGGCATGGCAGGGCTGGTAATGAAATGCACGTGGGGAAATATAGATTGACCAGACACACAATAAGGGGGAACGGAGAAATGTACTATACTGGTCGTAAGTCGTAACGTAAGTAGTAGTAATCAGTGAAGAGGCGTGCAGTGCGTGCAGTGTTGGGGCCGTGGGGAGCACGTGTTGGGGAACAAAGGGCTGCGCGGACACGTTACGGTTAAGAACGAGAGGGGGCGAATCAAAAAAAGAATAATAAATAATGAAAAATAAGTAAAATGAAAAATAAGTAAGAAATAAAATAATAGGTGAGAATAATCTGGAGCGAAGAGAGGCGGAGCGAAGAGAACACGATCGTCGTTTGTTGCCGTATTACGGCTCGAAACAAGGGCCACGTGGATCGCGTTAGGCTTAGAACAAGAGGGGGGCGAAATAAAGGCTGAAGGTGTAAAGCGTGAGTAAAAGGCGAAGGTGAAGAAAGAAGAAATAAGAAATAAGAAGAAATCAAAAAGAAAAAGAAAAAAGAATCAAAAACGAAATACTTCCCTAGCTTGCAGAATTCCTCAAATCACGATTGGCAGGAGCGAAGAAAAACACGTCCGACGCGTATCGTGAGTTTTTAATGTACGCACATTTCATATGCTGCACTTGCGATGTAAAAAATGGTTAGCCATTCTGTACGGGTGCCCTATTAAATGCATAATTTCATGGATATTAAATAAGTAAGTACCATACAATGAATATATTGCCAAAAGTATTGCTGAAATAGTAGGCTACATACTAAGTTTCGGCAATCATTTTTTTTTTAAAAAAATAAACACGAATGTATGGATTTTAATGAATTTTGGTAGAAGAATAAATGTAAACGTCATCTATTATTTTAAATAAAAAAATACATTTTGGGAGATGAATTTTTCCCATCGTTCTGGCAGCGAGTGTATGCCTCGCTCAATAAACGTGGAAGATAAAGCTTCCAAATCAGCATTTCTGACAGACACTGGCCGTCCACTTAATTATCTGAGCATCTTTTTACAGTTGTCTGTCTATAACGTTTCGCACCGAACGTTTGGACATTACTCGGACCTTAAACATTTCAACAATTTTGCTCCTGAAATGCTTTCAAAAGTTAAAAATGAAAAATAGACCGCTGCTGAGCCACTATCTTTTCGGTGTCCATCTTTTCTTTCGAATTTCAAGCACGTGCGATGTCCAGCAATGATGGAGAAATGTTTCCAACAAATTGCATTAAAATTTATACAGCCGTTTAAAAAAATTATTACGGACACGTAATGAACACCCCTCATATATAGAATATATGGTGGAAAAGAGGTATTAATTTACAGTAGTATATATAAGATGTATATACGTTTTATACATTTTTCAAGAACTCCTTGACGAAAATAATATTTACTCACATTCGGTGTAAGAAATCCAACAAGAGTAGTATAAGGCACCTACCTGGCGTGTAGTTCCAAATTCTGCCACCAGGTGGCGCTAGTGGCGGCGCTAGTGCAGCTATGTTCTGGCGTGTAGTTCCAAATTCGGCCACCTGGTGGCGCTAGTGTAGCTATGTTCTGGCGTGTAGTACCAAATTCTGCCACCAGGTGGCGCTAGTGTAGCTATGTTCTGGCGTGTAGTTTCAAATTCAACCACCAGGTGGCGCTGTTGGTGGCTTTTGCGCTGCTAATATCTGGCGTGTAGTACCCAATTTTACCACCAGATGGCGCTAGTAGTGGCACTAGTGTAGCTATGTTCTGGCGTGTAGTACCAAATTCTACCACCAGGTGGCGCTAGCGGCTACGCTAGTGTTGATATATTCTGGCGTGTAGTACCAGATTTAACCACCAGGTGGCGCTGTTGGTGGCTTTTGCGCTGCTAATATCTGGCGTGTAGTACCCAATTCTACCACCAGATGGCGCTAGTAGTGGCTTTTATACTATTAATATCAGGTGTGTTGTACCACACAGGGTAACTTAGTGGCGCTGCTGTCACTTTTTAAAGTGGCTTGTAGTTCTATTTTCGGCCACCAAACCAGTAGTGATGGCGCTAACAGCTTATTTTGTAGCAGGCGTGTAGTACTATACTTATTTACCTGGTGGTGCTACTGTCACTTTTTTAGAGTGGCGTGTAGTTCCATTTTTGGCCACCAATCTAGCAGGGGGTGGCGCTAGTTGCATATTTTGTAGCAAACATGTAGTACCAATTTTTGACACTTGGTTATTAGTGGTGGCGCTAGTGTTGTTTTGAAAATAGTAAATTTAACACTAAATTGTAACACCAGGGCGTTATTAGTGGCGCTAGTATCGCTTAAATATGAAAATCAATGTAAAAATTTTTCAGAGCCCTTTAGCCCCCCTTAATCCCCCCAAGGCCCTAAGATTTTTTTTTTCAAAGAGAACTAGTGGGATTCGATCTCACATCCTACAGAACACCAGCCAGGCATAATACCACTGAGCTATTGCAGATGAGAGGGTAGGGAAGCATTGGAAGAGGTAGAGGTCCATGGCAAAGAGGTGTAAAAATGGTTCAGCCTGGGGGCTGAAGGTACATCTGGAGGGGCAGCAATGCATTATGGGAGAGCTATATTTTTTTGCTGAGTCATAGGCCCAATGCATATATAACAGCCAGCTAAAGTATTAACAAATCATTACAGTTGTGAATTCAGATAGTGCTTATACACATCTCTCTCATTCTCACCAGACACATTTAAAAAAGTATAAAGGTAAGATTAATGTTTTCATGAATTGTTTAATCTATTCAAAATGATTTAACTGTGTTTGGGATATAGATTTTCAGCTGTTTAAAAAAAAAACGAATTTTTGTCAAAATTATACATAGTAACATTTCCATTCATTGCAAATGGAGTTTTACATACACAGCAATTGGCCATACCTTAAAATTTACAAAATGAACTGCTCTTTAAAGTGCATGCGCGTGTAATTAAATGTGATTAATACACGTGAAGCTGCAACTATGTAAGTGGAAAAAAAATGAAGTTTTAGCAAATGTTGTATCAAGCGTAATTTACGTTTTAACGTTTATGGCTGTAACATCTCGAGTTTTTTGTACACAACAAAGTAACTTATATCAAAATTTGCATAATGAGCTGCTCTTTACAATGAATCTAACTGGATTAAAATGTGATGATTAGAACACAAATGGCAGCTGTTTATGTAAATTACGATTTTTGTTTTGCAAAATTATCAACACTGTAAATTAAGTAGAGCCGTTTATGACTGTAACGTCCAAATATACATGTCAATATAATAATAAAACGAATTATTTTCTATGCCTACAATTTCCAAACAATTCCCCAGCACTGATTCTAAAACACAAGTTTTATCAATACTGGCCATCATTTCACATGTTATCACCCTACACAATCATTGTTACTGTCATTCTTAAAAGGTATTAACGGTATTATTTAATGTGTACATTCCCTAACCAATGAAATTCAGATGTGGAATTTGGATTTGAAAACAAAAAACAAAAGAAATACATTTGCATTGTGGTGATGACGTCATCCCAGTAAATAGTAAATGACGTCATCACCACAATTTTTATGAATGCCGCCATTCATTAAAAATGTCCCATTTTTTCGGACATTATATCCGGCTATTTTTCGGTTATATTTCGGACTTTTAATCGGAATTTTTTTTAAACATACAACTGTATAATCGGATATTAAAGGGGTAGTTAAAGGTGCAATTAAATGCACAATCGTACATTTAATTGCACATTAAATAAAGCGATTATTTGTACATTTAATCAGGCATTTTTTTTGACATTTTTTAGATTCAAAACTCCAAAACTACCCCCCTTAATTCGTAATTCTACGTCACAACATTTCTTCAAAGCTATAAAAGTACTCTTACAGACGAAACAATTTTAGCAGAATAACAAATAAGACTTTTAAATTTGACCCCCTTTGAGATATTAGAAGGGCAAACAAATTTATTTAAATATTGCGCATGTATTTCTACTTTACTCGGTGGTGTGAGAAATGAAACTGAGCAGCTGACAAATTTATAATTTTATTGAAAACAATGTTATTTTATCTAAATTATTTCTAGAAAGTTGTTTAGGTTTATATATATATAGTTTTGGCATGGTTGTCAATTGAAATCAACACAACTTGAATTGCCTCTATTGTTTTGTTATGTCCAAAGTCATTGGTCAATGGTCTTTCTAATAGCTTATATGATCCAGTCAGTGCAAAGCAAGGGGTTGTCAATAGAACTTCAATTGTTTCAATTGTTGTGCATTGTCCAAATGTATTGGTCAAATGGTTTCTATTGGCTTTCATTATAAAGTCAATGGAAATCAATAGAACTTCAAATGTTTCAATTGTTGTGTATTGTCCAAATGTATTGGTCAATGAGCCTTCTATTGGCTTGTATGATTCAGTCAATACAAACAATGTATTCAACAACAGATATCAATACAAAACATTTAAAACCTATAAAAACCAATAAGACCAATACAAAAAATCTATGGTTTTCTATGATTTTTTTCACCAGGGTGGCCACTACATCTGAATGATCTGATCGTCAACAATGGATCTCGAGGGGCCATCACTGTGAGGGCTGTATCATAAAATTTTTGTCAATGGAAAGAATAGAATGTCACGTGATATAGGTATAAAGGCATGCTGTCGAAATCTGTATAAGTTTTATTATAAGGCTAGATTAGGACAGCGGGGTGTGGCAGCCCCAGCTATAGTGAGCCCATGGTAGGGGTTCGGTGG
The DNA here is from genome assembly GCA_034697705.1 of Ommatoiulus sabulosus. Taxonomy (NCBI): domain Eukaryota; kingdom Metazoa; phylum Arthropoda; class Diplopoda; order Julida; family Julidae; genus Ommatoiulus; species Ommatoiulus sabulosus. The sequence continues at coordinate 16,432 of JAQGAO010001792.1, read as the reverse complement.
CGAAGCCCCTAATTTGGGGTTATGGCCATTAAGTCAACGAATCAGCGAACATTTGTATTAGGCGATTAACTGCTGTTGGCGATTTCGCGATCAAATGTTGGAAATACATTTGATTTGAACTGAACTAGAATAAGCGAATCAATGCAAAATTTGCAAAAATGAAAAACCGGATAAGTGCAAAAGTTATTTTTCCCGGGTCGGTTTTCACTACTCCGAGTTCGACTGTACATGTAAATATATAAATTTGTTTTTATATTTGGAACAAATTTCAACTTGCTATCGTTTTTTTCTAGAGTTGTTACCAGGGCCACCCCAGGATGTTGTTCTTGAACCACTTTCTGACCGTGAAATAAAAGTAAAATGGAAATTGCCTTTAGAAAATGGTCAGGAAATTTCCCATTACATCCTCAACATTACAGAATTAAGAGGTTTCGATGAAATGGGGCCCAATATTGACGTCGATGGGGTAAGTATATTTCAATTATTATAAGATTGAAGACTTGAAGGCATGCACATACGAATTGATTTTTGTTTATATTTTGTTGCAGCCCATGGGAGAGGAGGAGGAATATTTTCCTGATGATGGCACCACACCACCTGCTAAACCCAAAATAGAGAGAGAAGGGCGCAAGACTAATTTTGTGGAAAAATTCACGGAAATGAAGGTAAGGGACAAGTTGGTTTTTATTATATTGTATTATTATTTTATCAATATTGTATAAAACGTTGTAATATGGAAATTTCAAAAGTGAATACCCATTGATATTGTAGGTCATTTGTTTTTTTTTCGATTATTTGTGTTTGCTTTCCAAATGTATGTTTTGTCTAGACTAATACCGAATGAAAAATCATTGGCCACAAAGGCTAACGTTGGCCTGAGAATAAGGTAATTTACGATGCGAGCCTCACCAACACGATTACAAATGTCAAAATGCAAATGAGACACACAGAGACAAAACGGACAGACAGCCAAATGGAGGTTGACCTTTGCATGCATGGGATGACCCCCATATGCTGGCAAGATGCCGTAAATGCCAAAACAATTTCAGACTAGTTTCTTCTGGCTAATGGTGTTTATAATAAACACCATTAGCGCTCTTGCATGAAATAGTCAACAATATACCCTCGTATGCCGACATGGCGTCAGTGTGATATCATCCAAAGGATGGCAACAAACCTTCAGCCAAACTGGAAGTGCCCATATCTATGGCCCCAGACCACTTAGGACCATGGTGCTTGGTATTGGTGTAACTGTATGGATGCCCTCTACCTGATTATGTTGGTTTGAGGAAGACATAATCAAAATTGAAGCATTTTACATTTCCTAGTGGAATTTAGAAGAAAGACTTTGAAGAGTTGCCAGATAGAACAGTGAAAATGGAACAGCTAATCAAAATGAGATGTGCTATCCTTGACTATATTTGGATGCACTACCAGACTATGTTGTGGTGTTTGACCTCATCGGATGGAGAACACAAAACTTGTGCCTGTTTCAACAAGCTGTTTCAATATAAATAAAATTGTAGGCCTCACTTCTTGCCAAAACATGAAATTGTCCGCCATGCTTCTTGCCAAAACATGAATAACTTGGACAGAACAAAACAAAGCAAGATATTCATGTTGATGGCGGAAATAGACAGAATTTGACTTGACAGTTTCTTACCCCCTTAAACTCACTAGCCAGCCAGGCTAGTGAGTTTAAAAAGTCAGCTAAAAACTGCTAAAAGTGCCTTCTGCCGAAGGACACCAAAGATGCCACGTCGGATTAGTGAGGAAGATGAAGTCAAATTTGCTGAGAGAAACACTTTAATTTGCTGGCTAGAACTTTGATCAGAACGGTGAACAAATTTAAGTTAGTTGAATTAAGCTGGATTAATTTAAGCTTAAGCCATGGGTTCGGGGTCCTTCATTTTGGAATAGAAGTTAGAGCCATTCCTAAGTACAAAGTGGGATAGGAGTTTTGAATTCTTTGACATGTTTAGATTTTGATTCTTTTTTGTTTTTTTCTTTTGCTTATGAATTTCATATATAATGCTTTTATGATATGTTAATTAAATAATATTGAGCTGCTCATTCACACCGTTTGGTTCCTAACTTTTTAGAGTGCTACCTGCCATAAACTTGGAGATTTTTAAGTTATGAATTTTTTTAATAGTTCTGGCTAAACCCCAGACACTTTTAAAAAGACTACGTTACTCATAACCAGAACTGTAGTTAATGCCATTCTATGGACTGGGAGGCCGTGTGTTATGACATTTTGATTCTTTTTTGTTTTTTTTTCTTTTGCTTATGAATTTCATATATAACCCCCCTACCATATGGCATTTAGTTGCTGACTGTAGGGTACTGAGTTGAATTGAACATTAGTGGTAGTGGTGGGATTCGAGGAATTGACGGATTATTTTGAATTATTTAATGCGAAAGGAACATAAACATTAATATTTTTCTGTTTTGAAATTTAAAAGGAGAGAGCGACATAAACAATTTTTGTTTTGGCTAGCGTAAAGGGGAACAAGCAATTCAATTTCAATTCAATTCTTTACCCTGCAGTCAGTAGATTAGTACCATTTGGTAGGAGGGATCCTTAGTGATGGATCTTTACACTACAATTAAATTATATTTTTTTTCCATAATTGGAACCTTAACGAGGAGGATAGGACAGGAAAGGAAGATGGTCATGGCCGATTAAATTTAGGAACTATCCCAGCATTCGCCTGGAACCGCAATCGAGGATAGCCGACCCGGGAAGCAAACCTGGGTCTACCAAATGCAAAGTGAAAATGCTAACCAATCAACCACCTTGCTCGGTAGTGTATTTGTGGTGTATTTTTTGAATAGCTAAAGGGGGAACAAAGAGTTCGGACAAACAAATTAGTTAAAAAAGGAGGATTAACATTTTGTTTATGAGATTCGATTTTCTTTGTAAACCTGATTTGTTTTTGGGAATTTGTGTAGGGATTTTTAAAAGAGAACACAGTTTTTTTTAAGAAAAGCAAACACTTGTTTTTGAAATTTTTGTTATTAAAACTGATTTTGTGAATAATTTGGAAACACTATGGCGAGAAACACTTAGTTATTTTCAGATTCGCTAGGGTAATGAAACATACTGGCTTCGTTTGAATTTGTTACCCAGGGAGAAACAAATTTAGGTAGATATTTTAGGATGAACAAAAAGAAGATGAAACAATTAAAGTAATATAAGGATTTTTTTGTATTTAAGTGACCAAGGGATTGTTATATAAAGTGTATTTCTGAGATTTTGCTGGGAACAATAACATGTCTTAACATTTAAAAGTCAAAACATCTTACACCCTATCCCAAAGTTTCCTATTTATTTTAGAGATTTGAAACTTAGTGCTGGTTTCAATACGGAAATTAACTTAGATAAAAAATCTTGTGCAACCAGTAAGGACTTTCATTTTTTGATTGGCTTAAAATATATACATTTGTATGGATTAACTTATGATCCCATGCATGGCAGATTGCATAGTCATTACTTTTGAGACTCTGAATTAACAGGGAGCTGAAGTTACTTTAAAGCAGAACAAAGTATGTTTGCAGGCTAACCAAGAAGTGACTAAAGGACTAAAACTGATGTCATAAAAAAGAAAAAATTATGGTTAGGCAGAGTTTTGCTAGCACATCCAAGTTTTTGATAACAAAAGATATGTTAGATATGACTCTTTCCGATTTATTGAAATTAGCAACAGAAATGTCGGCTTCAGTACCAAAAGTTTATTATGGGCTGATGAATTTAGTTCCTATTTATAAGGCTGACAATGAATTGTCCATTCGTGATTTTTTCACAAATCTAGAAAATGTCTGAAGCTTAGGACAATGGAATAAAGACCAAGTATTTAAAATTGCTAGATGCCGAATGTTAGGCATTGACATAAAGATTGCAAGTAAAGCAACAAAAAGAAAGTTTTAGTAGAAAGATTTGATCATGAATACCCTAATGTACAACTTAGGCTATTTCTAGAGTGTACACAAGATAAAAATGATGAGCCTAAAGAATATGCTTCAAGACATGAACTTATTATTGAGAAATTAATTGAAGAATATTTTCAAGTAGAAGGTGAAAAAAATGTAGCCAAATATCTATATGAGAAACTACTTTCAGGAAAGATTTTGGTAGGATTATGTAACCCAAAAGAACAAATTGTCATGAGCATAGATCAAAAAGATTTTAAATTAGCTGTTAAGATTGTTGTTAAGGAGACTGAAAACGAAGCTTAATCAAAAGCTAAATGAAACGGTAATGAAAAAATTGCCAATAATGATAAATCAAATAAAACATTAGAAGTTCTTATGAGGAAATTAGAAACACTAGAAGGTATGCTTAGTTCTATTTAGTCGAACATGAACCAAAAGCAAAGGGAGATAAGTTGTCAAACTAGTGTCAACATAGGGCACACTGCGGAGATGGGTTTTCAGACACCAAATACGAGAAGTTTTCATACTTCTGAATGTTTCAGTTGTGGGTTAACTGGACATTAAGCAAGAAATTCTACTGGGATACAATGTCAACTTTATGGTAGACAGTCACACAGCAGTTAACTGTTATGACAACATGAACCGTAAACATTACAGAAATGTTCCAAAAATGTTGCAACAACTCTACTTGTACAACCACCATTTGGTTTATATCGAAGTGATGCAAGTGTTAATATTTTAATTGATGGCAAAAAGTACATCTTTCTGGTAGACATTGAAATTCAAATTACACTATTAGCTGGGAGATGTGCTTAATATCAAGCTTTTTGATTAAGTTCTAATGATAAAATAATTCCTTCATGTGTGGGAATCGGTGGTCAACCAATGGAAATGAAAGGTGATGGGACTATTTCACTTAACTTTAGGATAATGTGTATAAGCATAAATGCTTCTTTTTAAAATCCAAAATAGTTTTGAATTTAGATGGAATACTTGGATCTGACTTTCTAAAGAAACACAGAGTAGTCATTGAACTTTAAAAGAAGGTAATGTACTTTTCCAAAACTCCTAACTGAAAGATTAACCTTAAACATCAGTCGAACGAAAGTACTAATGAAAAAGCAAAGATAATAAACATAGTTGCTGTTAGGACAGTTATAGGAAAACAGGGCACCGACACCTTTGTATGAAGTATCCCTCAAAAAGTCGATGGTACAACTGATGAGGAAATTTAAAGAATTTAAAAAACTCCTCAGATCAATTCACATTTAGCTGTTGCTAGAGCTTTAATAAGACCAAACAATGGCCTTGTACCTGTTCGGCTTGACAATTTTTGAAAACGAAAACTTGCGTTCAGGAAATAACCAAGAAAGCAGTTTGTTATGTGAACAAAGGTAAAATTTTTGATGAAACTGTTGACAAAACTTTATTAAAAATAGCCTTAAGAAAAGCTAGCTTAAAAGGGATTGATACACTGTATTACGAAAGGTTTTTGAATTGTTTTCGAAGATTTTCCCATGTCATTTAACTTGCTGAGAAAGATTTAGGTGAATTTGCAGTTTTGAAGCCCCACATTTGCACCGGAAACAATCAACCACTTTATCAACCATTCTATAGAGTTTCATATGCTTAAAAAAGACATTAAATAAGGCAATGGAAGACATATTAAAGCAAGGTGTTATACAACCTTCCAATTCAGCATTGTCAGCACCTGTGGTAATTGTCAAGAAACCAGACAATTATCTGAAAATATGCATGGCTTATAGGAGGTTAAATGCCATACTTATAACTGATCCATATCCATTGCCAAACACACAATAATCATTAGATAAAACTTGGCCAAGCTAAATATTTCAGTGCCCTTGACTTAGCAAGTGGGTACTTGCAGATTCAGATGGATCCAGAAGCAATACAGAAAACTGCTTTTACGGTTGCAGGTCACCTGGCAGGTTACCTGGATGATATCATTATATTTGGAAAAAACAGCTGGGGAACACTTAGAAAGCAGTACTAAGAAGACTACAGGAAGTAGGTTTGCAGACAAAATTTTCCACATGTCAATTCATGAGGAAAGAAGTACTACTTGGGACACATTGTCCAGTCAAGGAGTTAGACTTAACCCAGTAAGTCTCAGCTATTCAGGATTATCCACAACCTTTAATAGTTAAGGATATTAGAAGACTTATTGGTTTTGTTGTACATTGTTAAAGATTTATTTCAAGATTTGCACACGTAGCAAAACCACTGACAAATTTAACTATAAAAAGTGAAGAACTGTTCTATACTATGGGGAATCATATAGCATTTATGTAATTAAAGGAAGGTTTAATTACCTATCTATTACATAGATTTCATTAGTTTGACAAACCATTTTTCTTAACATCTGATGCTTTAGGATATGCTATGGGAGCCATTTTTACTCGAAAATTTGCAGGGAAACTGTTTCCAATTGGTTATGCCAGCCAACAACTTAACAAAGCCACACAAAATTATTCGTCTACTGAACGTGAGTGTCTTGCTGTTATTTGGGCAGTGAAGTATTTTAGATGTTATCATTATGAAAGAAAAATCAAAATTGTAACTGATCATAGACCACTGAGATGGCTAATAAATGTTAAAGACTCAACATTATGAATTTGAAATTGTCCATTGCCCTGGCAAGTTACAAAACCATGTGATTGCATTGCTGTCATAAAGGAGAATCCACCTGATGATTTTCCGCAGCCCATTCTAAACAGACATTCAAAGAAGAATGCACAATAAATCTAATTTAAAATGAAACAAAATTATTAAGCTTCTTGAAGGGGGTAAAGAAATGAAACATTTCTTCTTAAACAATGATGGGTTATTGTTCAGACATGATACATCAAGTGAAGCTTCTTGGATGAAAGAACCTTTTGAACAATTAGTGTAGTGTGCAACTTATGCTGCTTGCTTATCATGATGCACCATATTCAGCACACCAAGGTCCCAGAAGGACATGGAGAAATTTGAAAAGAGCTTCTTACTTGGATGGGATGAGAATAAACATTGAGGAGTATTGTCATACCTGTCCTTTCTGTTAACAGAGCAAAGGAAACGGACAATGCAGTCCACCACTACAAACGCTTGACCCTCTCAAAGGAATATTTGATAGGATCATTATGAATATTATGGTTCCATTACTAGTTATTTTAATAAGTCGCAAGTACATCTTGGTGGTTATTAGCCATTCAGCTCGTTATGTGAGAGCATTTGCACTTGAGGACCAGAAGGTGGAAACAAAAGCACAAGTTTTCGCAGAACAGATTGTTCTATTTTATGGAGATCCCCGACAGTTACTCATTGATCGAGAAAAAAACTTGTTTTGAACTTAATGAGCAAAGTTTACAAATTATTGCACATTAAGCAAATACAAACAAGTGTGAGTGCTAGGCATCACTCACAACAAACGGAGCTACAGAGAGATTCAATCAGATGCTTGCAAACTTGCAGTCACACTATGTGCAGTGCTTAAAACAGCAACCCTTACACTAGTACTAAGGAGACCACGTATTTTCTTATGTTTGGACAAGAGTATAGAATGCCGATGGTCAATATTTTGACACCTAGGAAGATTCCCTACAATATCAATGAAACTGTAATGGAGAAGTCCGTTCAAAAATGAAATTTGCTAATAAAATCGCTTAACAACTGTTACCAAAAAGCTTGGAAATTATGAAAAGCAGTATGATAAGGCAACCCAAGTTGTATCATTCATGGAAGGTGATATAGTTTACTTAGAGGTGGGTCAAACAAAACCTGGTGTTGGGAAGAAATCTGTCCTTGCTGGAAGGCTTATACAGGGCGCAATAATATTTTTTGGCCAAAATGACAGGGTAGGTTGCTGGTGATATGTGGAGTAAAATATACTAATGAATAGTGGGGCGCAAATCACTCCTTAACATAGAAAATATCATTTATTGCATATGATTTGTCTGACAAAAGATTTGACATACAAAAGACAATAGCTATAAACAGTTGCTCAAAATGGCGACCATTAACAGCAGTGCAGGCTTCAAAGCAATGCAACATGCTATCTCTGACTTTATAAAAAATAGCTGGCATTTCCTTAACCCTTTCACAGGCGTCTATAATACGGGCGACCAAGTCCTTTTCTGTTCCTACTGCAATTCAACCATACACTAGCGATTTAACATTACGCCAGAGAACAATCTATTGGAGTCAAATCTGAGGAACGCATTGGCCAATTAATACTCCCACCCCTTCCAATCCAGGCATCTGGATAGGTTTGATCTGGATAGGTTTGTTAAACTCCACGCAAAAACATGTGGTGAATGTCAACATTTGATTGCACTTTTCTATGTTAAGGAGCGATTTGCGCCCCTATTGTTCATCAGTATTTTTTGCTCTACATATCACCAGCTACCTACCCTGTCATTTTGGCCAAACCATATCGGTAGACACTGTATACAGTCATGAGAAAAACAGGTCTAATGAGATCAAAATGGTGTGGTGTAAACCAAAGAAGGGTTATGCTTATAGATTGAAAAAGGAAGCAGTGTGGAAATATGTACTTATTGCAACCCCAGATAGTTAACTTAAGGATTCCCTCTCTGAAACTGAAACCACGACTGATGACGAGTCACATCAAGACATAATTCAAGGTGACATCAAAATGCTAAGGAAGAAAGGTAGACCAAAAAAGTGACATTGTCGGAGCCAGATCCCCTAATAAACCGAAATCCAGGAAGGTTACCAGATGACGTATTGGTTAAAAAAGGTAGAGATGGACCACAAAAAGTCCAAAAGTATTTAAGAGTAATAAAGAAAATTGAAAAAAAAGTGAAACGAAGGAGATTGTAGACAAACAACCTTGATATAATCTAAGGGGCAGAATAGTATGTACATTGAAAGTGAATGACTCAACTAAAAGTTTAGGGTGGGAGTCAAATGATGGTCCCTGGCCAGCCATAAGTGTAGTTCCTGAAAAACAGGTTAAGTTGAGAGCAACGGAAAGGTTGATTAAACAACTAAGACAGTTTACGTTAACCCTATATGAAGTTAATCTTCTCAAAGATTATGCTATATCCTGTACTGCGTATAACCATTCTTATTAGCATACGGACACTTGTGATTAATGTTTGTTATTATCTCATACTAATCAGTCTTTATGGTAGACTTTTTCTGCTTTCATTACAGGATAGAGGACCATTGTCAAGCAAATGCTTAAGAAAAGTTATTCAGAGGATAACTTTAACTTAAAAGAGAACCTTGTTCGTTATAAGAACCAATTTCTCTTTTCCAACAGTTGATTAGACAACGGGTTGAACATAATGTTAAACACTCGTGGGTTACTATTGGATAATTATGAAGTTGCATGTAGTAAAGTGCACACTATGTGTCGGCCACCCCCGTGTACACTTGTTCTATGTGGGGTTGATCAAGCCAACTACTTGACCCTAAGGTGCGTAGTTATAGTAGCGTTATCCTTCCTGGAGATGCTTGGGGTCCAACTACGGCTTCCTACAAACCAGGGTCCATACAAAGGGATGCATTATCTAGTAAGGAATGCATACGACTGTAATTGCATTCAACCTTTATTCAATTCTAACATGTAACACAAGTACAAACAAGCGGTCAGCTTACTGTTTCTGTGTTCAGCCGCTGTAATCAAAGTAACTTCAATCATGGCAAATCTAATATTCTCTAACAAGACTAACTCAAATACTGAAAAGTCATTGACTAAGTCCAATCAATCAAATAAACATAGCAATACAATCCTAATCAACAGCAACCTAAGCTTAATATCCAAATAATTACACATACAATACTTCTTGGCTAATAAATTAGTCTAACAAGGGTTCCCTCCCTAATACAATTCCTCTCACCAAGAAGGAGTTCAATAGTTTCGTTCAGCTCAGCTTCACGATAGATGTGTCCAGTCGTCTCCTCCTTTCAGGTCTGCTTTTCAATGGAAAAATTGTCTTTTTTTATACTCCGAGAGCAGCTTGTTTACTGTCATGTGTGGGTTGTAGGTGGGTGGAGGTTGCACATTTTACTGAATAGGCTTAATTCTTCATTTCCGGTGGTTGCCCAACTAGGGAGGTAAGCAACCACCTTTAACCCTAAGTTGCATGAATTATGATATTTCTATTTTAAAAATTATTTGTTAGCCAATTTACAATGTAAAGATATTAAATAACATAGAAAAAAATTTGGAGGGGGGTAGGACGTTTTCTTCTCCCCCTTGTGTTATTGTTGCTTATAAGCAACACCATGCGTAAAGGTAAATAATGAAAAAAATATAAATTAAAAATTATTTTTTAAAAAAAAGGCAAAATGTGGCCAGTTGGTATTAGTAACGTTATAAAAATCAAAAAATGTGTTTACATTAGCTAAAATTACTTAAACTGTGTAAAATCGCTCAGTAATTGGCATTCTAGCATTATAGTACACATCAAAACAACTGGATCTGGATGTACAACATAAGTAAACTCCGCACTTGGCACAAGTAACTTTAGAGGTTCCTTTCCATTTGTCCAATTTGCCACAATTTTATTTAACTTTAATTGCTCTTTTCCTCTATTGTTTTAACTTTCGTCTCAGAAAATGGAATTAGGTTCTTCGAATTTGCATTTTTAAGGAAATTTCGCGCATAAATTAGAGACATATTCTCATAGTTATCATTATAGCATAGTGATATATGTATGATGTATCTATAAATTGTTTGACTGACATCAGTGTAGCATGTACCTGCCTTTACCAATATTATTGTTATAAATACATCAGTATAACTATTAAACAGTTGTACTTGCCTATTCTAATAGGAGTGTGAGCCATATTTTATCAGTTTTAAAGATGGTACATAACAACATGTAAATATTATACTATCGAATTCATATTTTTGAAAAGAGAAAAAGCTGTACATCTTACAAAATCGCTATATTGCTATGCTGTTCTCATGTATTAAGTGATAAATCAATAAAATATGCTCGTCCACACTTAAAAACTTGACAGTTATAATCCCCAAGTTCTAATTTGTTCTGGAAATCAATTCAGAAAATTTAACATTTGGTGTTAGAAACTGACTTTTAAACACTTGAAAAACCAGAGACTTAAAATTTTAAGTGATAAATCTATAAAATATACTTGTCTACACCTAAAAACTTGACAATTATAATCCGCAAGTTCTTATTTCTGCTGGAAATCAGTTCCCATAATTTACCATTTTGAGTTTAAAAATGACTTAAGCACTTGAAAAACCCGAGACTTAGAATTTTAAGTGATAAATCAATAAAATATACTCGTCTACATCTAAAAACTTGAGAATTATAATCCGCAAGTTCCAATTTCTGCTGGAAATCAGTTCCGATAATTTACCATTTTGAGTTTCAAACTGACTTTTAAGCACTTGAAAAACCAGAGACTTAGAATTTTAAGTGATAAATCAATAAAATATACTTGTCTACACCTAAAAACTTGAGAATTATAATCCGCTAGTTCTAATTTCTGCTGGAAGTCAGTTCCGATAATTGACCATTTTGAGTTTTAAACTGACTTTTAAGCACTTCAAAAACCAGAGGCCTAGAACCATTCCAACTTAGCAGGAAGGCAAAAGATATCCGTTGCTATCGAGAAAATAGCCACTGCCATTGCCGTTAGAAACAGGGTTTCCCCTGTTTCTAACGGTCAAGCTGTGACACGCGTAACTTGCACTAGCACAGATATTTTGCGCAATAATTAATAAGGTAACAATACATTGAATACTTACTGCATGCGCTTCCCACTCGGCAATTATCTACAAGGTGAGAGGCTTAACTGTTTTCGGATCAAACAACAACAAAAATATCATATAATTTATGGACTAAATGTGATGAGATAGAATCGAATTGTAATATTAGTGACACATATTGGTAAGAACACACAGAATGCTTATTGCAGGCGCAACAAGACTACAAGGTGAGCTGGTGAGGCATAACTCTGTTTTCGAATCAACTGTTTTTGAATCATATGTTCTTACTCATACTGTATGAACCACTATATTAAAATTAGATTCCATCTCATCACGTTCAGTACATGAAATACATAGTATTTTTGTTTTTGTTTTATCTGAAAATACTTATGCCTCACCTTCTAGTTGTACGCAGAGTGGTAAAATGTTTATTCTATGTGTTACAATAATACATGTCTAAAAATAAATTTCTAAAGCTTTTTTTTTTCGATGTGGGTTACTGATATCAGTGTGCTACTGAGACCAGTATGTTACCGATATCAGTGCGCTGCTGAGATCAGTGTGTTAATGAGATCAGTATGTTCACATTATCAGTATAAAAAAATTATACTGATCATTCAACAAGGGATGTTATAAGTAGTGTTTGATGTAGCCTGTTTGCTGCAATGGCTGAAATTTAATTTTTTAACTTAATTACGCAGAAAATCCATGTAATTACAGGTTAAGCTTCCCTAATACTAAATTACGATAACCGAAATGCTCTAAAATTCGAAACATGTTAAACACCACAAGTTGAAAATGTCATGCTTACTGATTTAGTGCACACAAACTTTGTTTCTAGCTGAAAGTCATTAAAAATAGTAGAAAGCCCCTACCTTTTAGGCTGTGTGTATTTATGTGAATACAAAACATGAATACATTTCTTGTTTGGATTTGGTACCAACCCTAAGTGATCTCAATACGCATACCTTAGAGCTAGCTGTTTTAAGTATCGGTTTCAGAACATCGCCATAAAGCGAGTAATGCAACGTTTATGCCTGGTATAAACGTTTGTGGCGGTGTCCATCCAGTACTTTACAGATGCCCCCGCACCTGGCTGGAGCGCCTTACCTGGACAGGTGACATAGCCTCCTATAAAAAGTCAAGGCTGGCCAAGCTCTTTAAGAAATCTTAACTTCAGTTTGTAATTAAATTCATTATGTCAATTCTATCCTTATTAAAATATTCATTAATCTCAAATATTGACTATTTTAAATTCTTTGATTAGGGACACACCCACAGCCAAGTTGGAAACTTTGTGCCCCCTAGTGCGCATTTCGAGCACGTACACATTGACCTGGTTGGACCCCTGTCCCCCAGCAATGGTTTTGTGTATGTGCTCACATGTGTGGATCGCTTTACACGCTGGCCCGAGGCATTCCCTATATGCGACAAGTCCTCCGCCACCATCGCCAGCGCCTTCTACAACGGCTGAATAACCCGCTTTGGCATCCTGGCGCATGTTACCATGGACCAGGGCAGAGAGTTCGACTCTGACCTGTTTGCGTGCTTCAGCCGGCTACTAGGCTTCCAGCGAATCCGGACTACTCCGTATCATCCAGCTGCAAACGGTATAATGAAACGCTTCCACCGCCACATGAAGAGTGCCATCATGTGCCACGAGAGCCCTTCTTGGCTTATGGCTCTCCCAACGGTACTCCTCAGCATCCGCTCCGCTGTACGCAAGGACACGGAATCCTCCCCTGCAGAGTTGGTATTCGGTGCACCCCTCCACCTGCCTGGCGAATTTTTCACTTCATCAGCAGAGCCTCTTACCGCCTACGAAACACTGCCGGACCTGCGCAAAGTTATGTCTAAAATACGACCTGTGCCAGCAAAACATCATGCTTCTCCACGTGTTTTTGTCTCCAAGGACCTGTCCACATGTACCCACGTTTTTCTACGCCATGACCATGTGACACGCTCCTTGGAGCAACCCTATGAAGGCCCTTTCCTCATTGTATCATGGAACGATAAGCAGTTTCTCATCGGAAAGGGATCCTGGGAAACAAACGTTGGGATCGACCGTATCATCCAATCATACACTCTTCCGCCGGAACACAACCACCAGCAACCCTTGGCCAACACGTGCCTGCTGCGACGATTCCTGCTGCCGAAGTTCATGCTCCTACCAGTGCCACTACGCCTGCATCTCAGCAAACACCCTCGATGCCTCGTGGGATCCTGCGCTCATCAAGCGCACTAAAGTCGCAGCATCGAGTCCGGTTTGCCGCACGGATAGGACACACCACCACCCGTTCGGGCCGCCACGTTTCCTATCCTCACAGATACCGTTAAACTCTGGGGGGAGGGTACTGTGGCGGTGTCTGTCCAGTACTTTATGGACGCCCCACTCACCTGGCTGGAGCGCCTAACCTGGACAGGTGACCTAGCCTCCTATAAAAGGTCAAGGCCGGCCAAGCTCGACCTTCTCGGCTTCCACACAAGGTACAAGGACGGTCGCCACTCTCGGACCTCCTCACTGTTACCACACGTGCTTACCACGCGTTGTCTTTAAGAAATCTTAACTTCAGTTTGCAATTAAATTCATTATGTCAATTCTATCCTTATTAAAATATTCATTAATCTCAAATATTAACTGTGTTAAATTCTTTGATTAGGGACTTGCATCCCCAAACTGGTGACCTGGACGTTTTTTGGACGAATTTCATCAGAAAGCAATTATTCAAATTAAAAGTCCATGAACACCCACAAGCCTGAGACTGCTGAGGCAACGCCACCTTACCGGGTGACGATATCAATCGTCTTGTCGGTTTTGTAACAGTCCTCTTGATCAGACAGGTACACCTGTCCTGAATTAGAAATTCCGAAAATTCCGAAATAAGAAATAATTCTGCCCCCAATTTGCTTCTCGGATAAGGATATTCGATCTTTTATGCTCTGCATGAATATACATGATGCATTACAGTGTAAGCCGTTCAATTCAATTTTGCTTAATCCGGTCGGTCATTTTAATCACTCAAAACAGTCAGAACGGATTTTTTCCCTACGCTTCCCTATGTTAAAAAGTCACTTAATTCGGTCATATCATCGGTTAATGCGTGCAAATGTCCACGTGTCCACATAACTCAAACGCGCGAAACAAGTTTGAGTGTGTTTCGTACAGGCATGGACACGTTTGGACGAGGCGCATGCGTGCATATAAGCACAAACAGGTAACATCAAATTACAACATTATTACAACATTTGTTAAAAAAAAATAATATAAAAAATATGTAAATACATGTGTAGGCCCTACAAGTAAATAAATGTATTTTTAAACTTTTAATAGTCAATTTCACTGACCGATTCTAACCCCTTTTTTACAGAAACGGCAGCACAAAGGAAATTAGCCTAAAGAATCATTAACCCAGAATCGGATTTTACCTAGAAAAGAAATTTTAGTTAATCACTTACCATGTAGGTGTGAAAAGGGCTGTTCGGATGAACCTAATCCCTCCGTTTTACAGTCCTTGTAAAACGGGGTGGACGCTGCAATTTGAACAGATCCTGGTTGCTCTGCAATAATAAAACATGGAAATAATTTGAGAATTTGATTTCATTGGTCTTTCGGTTTTTTGAAATATCCTTTGTATTAAAACAGAGAACACTCTCGCAGATCAATTCCATTGGTCGTTTTAGAGATTTGAAGTTAGTTGTTTTATCCGAAATAAAAGCCCAAGACAATGATGCTGAGTTGCAACAGTGGCTCGCCAGGAGCGACACCGGTCTCGGCTTGACTCCTGTTGCCTAGGATGGGCAAACTCCATCCTCCCTAAGCTGTGACACTTCTTTGCAGCGCCCCCGACCCTGGGTCCCCTTAGCATTCCGCAAGCAAGTCTTTAACTTGCTCCACAACCTTTCACACCCAGGGCAGAGGGCCACCGTGAAGCTGCTCTGAAGCCGTTTCGTCTGGCCCGCCATCAGGAAAGACTTTTCTGACTGGGCCAAAGCCTGCATCCCTTGCCTGCTATGCTGCAATTTTGTAAATCTTAAACTTTTGAAACAATTTTATATTCCGCGTTTTGAATATCTACAGTCGCGTACTTGTAATTTTCGATAACTTGCAATTGTCATAATAAATCAAGAATTTGCCTAATATTTCTTTGGTTTCCTTTCTAACTACTCGTGTCAGATTTTCGGGAATAGTCACGCGCATTCGCGAAATACGCACGCTCGAACAGGGTCTCCAACGCATTTTCGGTTTCCTCAATTTAGAGCAATCGCACACTGTAAGAACTCAGTCTTATTTCAAGATCTTTTTTCTGTCTTTATCATACTAAATTTAGAAAAAAAAGAATGAACTTAAATTCAGACCTTTGCATAAAATTGGACATTTTACATGTCTAATTCTGCTTTTTCATATGTTTTAGTCCTAAAAGGTATCTTGATATTTATTTAAGGCATATAATGTGACTGAAATGATCAAGTCGAATTACATGTATTAATGGATATACAGGTTATATCTTTGTTAGTTGAACAGTTTTACAGTTTTAAATTGTTTTCTACCAAGGTAGTGACTATGCTTTTTTTAAATATAAAATTAAAATAAAATATTCTTCTGACAATTTTTAAACTTGCCATCTTCTTACATGGAATTTATCAGTTACAATAATGTGGTTTAAAGAATGTATTACATTTAACTATACACTGCAATTTAAATAAATATACATGTGTAATTAATTAATGTATAGCATCCATTAAAAAGGCAGTCACATGTACATTATAGCATTTTATATATAG
>JAQGAO010001791.1:0-22527 GCA_034697705.1 Ommatoiulus sabulosus | reverse complement strand
TGCCGTGGCGCCACCAAGCACCCTGATCATCACGCAGATATCAGGGTTCAATTTGCGCACCCGAGGCTGAAATAATTCTATACATGTACAATCCATCCATTTTTCGTAATTTCTGATTATTAAGGGCGGGAAATTTCCGAAATTTCAAGAATGTTTCCTCAATTTTTTTTGCAGAACGAAGTAGTTTTCGCAGATTTTATAGGGCGCCACCGCTCAATTGTTTCTAGCTAGCACTTCTACTGTGGCTTCTGCCCAGAAATTTATAGCATTTGGCGCTTTCGGACGGTGAGGGCAAGAGGTGATAAAATGAAGAAATTTGATTGGGACATACCAGAAAATTTCTCGGATCGAATCTACAGTATTTCAAGTTAATTCAACCGCGGTGGTTTTATTGATTAGCTAGCGATCACTCCGTGTGGGAAAGTTCGGAGAAAAAAATGGTAAGACCTTCCGAACTTTTGTGGTTGCGTTGTTTAGATTTCGTTTTCAATTATATTTCGTATTAAATACATGTATTTATAATTTGCTCAACTATTGCGCTTAAATTTATAAATTAAAAAAAAATTATGTGCAAAAAATGGGCATTTTATAGAGCGTTAATAAATTACACGTAACAGCGATCCGTAATTGCACATGGACAATGTTTCGAAGATAATTTCAGGCATAAAATTAATTGTTTTCAAACAAATTAGGAAAACAAACATGGAGTTTAAACTCCATGAGTTTATATTAAATTTGAAAACAAAAGCGTCTTCCAGAGATCAACATCGGATAAAAACACAGTTTTTAATTCATTTAAAATCTACGTACTGTAGGGTTTGTATGAAATTTAAAAACGTGAAATCCAGTCGTAAATTCGTAAGTCGTTTTGTCCAAGGTGAATTTTATCGGCTTCATTATTTGCCAGAAGTCTTCATGGTCACTCGCGTCTGCGATGTTCGTAAATTTTTAAAAAAGAAAATTGCCAATGTTCCTAAAGCGAATTTCGATTCTAGATACATTTTCGTGACATTTATCGTCTTCTATTTTTAAATAACTTATAAGGAAATGAAGTCTAAACTACGTGTACGTTAAAATTATGTTCGGAGGGGGGATGGTTGGCTGCTGATAAAGCTCCGAAAGCATTTGTTTTTGTGGATTTTCAATCTGCGATATGGAATCTTCACGCTTAGGGAAATTGTTAACTTAGTCGGCCATTAATATTGCGGAGGATGATGTCATGATCCACAATTTTGCTGCTTGGTCCTGTACATGAGCATTGGCCATCGTCTTGCCCATATCACTTCCTGTCATTTATCTTGTGCTGAGTTGTGCGCCGTTGTCGGCTTTACTCCTCATTTTCTGGACTTTGGTCAAGGTTTTCTCATCTGGTCGGCTGACCTGATTTTGGGTGGTTTTCCAGAGTTGGCTGTTGGAGCGTTGTGCATTTCAAAACGCACATATGCAATTGTAAGTGGTTGGAATTCTGATTCCAATTTCATTTCCGTTTATCTTTAATCCGTTCAGGTTTTCACAAAGTTTGAAAGTGCCGCTTACTAACCTACTAACCAATCGGGCATGTTTCGTGCGGAAAATATTCTCGGGCTTTGAAGCTTTCTTCGAATTAGCTAGCTCTTCAATGGTTTACTTGCTCTTTCCTGAGGGGGCAAGGATCCATCAGTATTTCAACTTAAACGCTGCATGTTCATGGTTGACCCTACTCGGCAGTGTTGCGATGGTCAACTAGACATTACTATTTATGTTTTGATCAATTTTTATACAGTAATTAGTGTTTGTAACATGTTCCTTTGTAAGATGAGTTGATGGACATCTACTCATCCACCATGAATGTATTTGTAAAGTGTTAAGTTTCACTTCGCATTAGTGAACTGGCGTAAAGTGTAACATACGTCACATTATTGTTCTAAGTGTATATATTGTTTCAGCTTGCCGAATTTTAGGAATGCCTCATTTGGGACAGAAATTGTGTGGAGGAATTTGCGGCATTTGATATTGTATGTACACGTGCATTGGAACTCATAATTTATCACGTCTTAATGAGCAATTTTCAACAAGTGCGAAATAACGTAAATTTCACCGAAAATGTTCGGTAATTTCGTCTTGAGCTGCCCTTTATTTGAAGAATTCATGAGACGGTTTTTAAATCATCAAGGTGGCATGATGATGATGGAATGATACTTGTAATGATACTTACAAGATACGATAAAGAAGCACATCCATCCTACGACTTCTACGACGGGGGAGGGAGGGGGCTGTCAGGGCTCTAGCCTGGGGGCTTGGGATGATCATGGGACCGGCGTTGTGGGGTCCATATAGGGGGGCAAGGACCCACCAAAGATATCGACGTGGAGCCCTGCTTCAGGATGTGGGGACCATGTACGACTATTAGTCTGTTACATGTCAAAACTTGGTAAGATGTTCGCATTTGTAGCGATTTACTAACTTGTTCATGAACGAAGAGTGAAGATGGGAGTATGATGCGACGTAATTAATCAAGGTGATTTATCTTCATGTTTGATGTCTGGCGTAATATTTTCTTCTTAATAATTGCTTTTTGTCGGTGGTTTCTTTTAGTAGCGGTTGCAACGGGAGTACTCGGACCTCTGGATTTTGCGAATGTACGAGGTTAGTACTGCATTTATTCGATTTTCCCCCAAGAGAAAAAGCGCCATTATAAAATGTTGAAAAACACAAGCTTGATTTACAATAAATTTGATGCAAAAGTGCGATGAATAGCACTTTTATTTGATGCATTATAACTTCATTATTGACGAGTTATCTAGTTGGTATATACAATTCAATTTAACATTGACTTGGCAATTTATTAATATTGTTCGGATGTTTTTTCTTCTCTTCATTCAGTTGGAGCCCCATCGAGGACCTTGGATGATGGACGACTGCGAGCCATATGGCAAACGTGTTGATGATAACTAGGAGGATGACGGCGCTGCAGCATTATCTGGTCGGTAGAATAGAATTTAACACTGACTTGACATTTTATTAACATTGTTCGGCCGTTTTTTCTTTTCATTTATAGTTGCAGTCCATTGTGGCGCCATCGAGGACTTTGGATGGCGCATTTGTTGATGGTAAGGAGGAGAATGACTGCTGGAGCATTATCGGTTAGTAGAATCTAATTTTGCAATAACTTGACCCTTTATTAATATTGTGCAGATGTATTTTTCTCTTCATCAGAGCACCATCGAGGACCTTGGACGAATGCAAGCCACGGCGACGTGTGGATGGCAGCGAGGAGGCTGACTGCGCTGGAGCAATATCTGGTTGGTATAACCCAATTTAACACTGATTTGACATTGTATTAATATGGTTCGGTTATCTTTTCTCATCATTTAGTTGCAGTCCGTCAGCACACCATCGGGGACATTGGACAACTGCAAGCCACAGCAACGTGTTGATGACAGTGAGGAGGATGACTGCATGCGCTGGAGCAATATCTGGTTGGTAGAGTCCAATTTATCACTGACATGGCCGTCTATTAATATTGTTCGAATGTTTTTTTCCTGTACTTAGTTGCAGTCCATCGGCGTACCATCGAGGACATTGGACTATGGACAACTGCAAGCCACAGCAACGTGTTGGCGACCACGAGGAGGACGACTGCGCTGGGAGATTATTTGGTTAGTAGAATTCAATGTAACATTGACTTGACCCATTATTAATATCGTTCGGATGTTTTTCTTTTTATTTAGTACGTTGCAGTCCATTGATGCACCATTGACGAAATCGAACGACTGCAATTAAGCCACAGCAACGTGTTGATGACAGTGAGGTGGATGACTGCGCTGAAGCAATATCTGGTTGGTAGTCTATTTTATCACTGACATGGCCCTCTATTAATATTGTTCGAATGTTTTTTCCTGTACTTAGTTGCAGTCCATCGGCGTACCATCGAGGACATTGGACTATGGACAACTGCAAACCACAACAACGTGTTGGAGACCACGAGGAGGACGACTGCGCTGGGAGAATATTTGGTTAGTAGAATTCAATGTAACATTGACTTGACCCATTATTAATATCGTTCGGATGTTTTTTTCTCTTTATTTAGTATGTTGCAGCCCATTAGCGCGCGCACCATCAAGGATATCGAACGACGGCAAGCCACGGTGAATGTTGATGGCAGAGAGGAAGATGACTGCGCTGGAGCAATATCTGGTTGGTAGAAGCCAATGTAACGTTAATTTAACTCTTAACTAATGGTGCGCTTTTCTGTTTCATTTGTTTGTAGGAAAGAAGTCAGAAATCGTATGAAACTGACATCTTCGGTGAGTTTGTGCTCGGGTTATTTTTTCTTTTCTCCCCTCTACCAACTGATGTGTCAGTTTTAAAAAACTTTTTTTTTTTTTTTTTTTTTTAAAAATTGACGGATGAAAACATTGCAAATTTTACGAAATTAACGAACGAAAACATTGCAAATTTTACGAAATTAACGATAACGAACGAAAACATTGCAAATTTTACGAAATTTACCAATGAATATGCGAAATATTTTTCCAAATGCTTTGTGCAGTTAATTCACTCAGCGTGCTGGTCATCATCATCATCCATTGGTTTTATTTTCTCTGCGTAGACTCCTCGCTGGGCCTGGACATCTGATGCATCCAACGCAGAATGGCCTAAAGAGGAACATGTGCACCGCCGATTACCCCACCCCACCCCACCCTATCCTATTAATAAAATTGCTATACTATGTTGCTGTATATGTATAGCCCTCTCGATCCGATGCTTTTTTTTTTAAAAAAAAGTCTAAATATTGAACTTGGCGCCGTTCAATCTTATGACATCAATTTTCACTCGAAAAGTGATTCATTTATGATTTATCAATAATTTATTGTGTGTTGATGAGCATCGGGGAGAGGGGCCTCTCCGAAAGACTGCCACCTTGCCGTGGTGGAGGGGCTTGCGTGCTCTTTGACCCTCGATGGCCTTTTCAATCTTTGACCTTATCGAGGGTCAATGGGCCAGACGAAGAGCAGTCTGCTACTAGAAGATTTTGTTATTGTTGTTTCTTTATGTATTTGAAGTAGCATTTTATGAGTGACCCTTGGCAGGTCTCTGTTCTTTTACATGTATATCGCTACTTAGTTAGGGTTTTGATTACAATTGTTTTTTCTGGTGTGGCTTCGGGTTTTAGCCGCTTGCACGTGTTTTATCGCGTTAAATAAATTTAATATTTATTGAACAATGCAGAATTGTGTAATGCGCGACTGTTTTATTTTCGTTTCGTATTAAATCGGATTTAGTCCATTCAAATTTGCCGCCCGTTAGCTTTAAAGGTGACTCTCAATATGGCGCCGTTATAAAAGTGAAGCCGATAAGCGGCCATCTTGGAATACCAGTTAACGGACGATGTGAATGAAAAGTTTAATGGAGGATGCGCGATTGCGAATAATTATGTTTCAATTTAATTATCACGAAATTGCGAGTATGTTAATTTCACACGAAAATTCACTTAATTGTTAAAATTTTAACTACCTAACTTAAAAAAATTTCTTTGCCTAATTATTTCAGTGAATTTTTAAGCGAGACCAGGCATAATGATAAAAGTAAATTTTAAAAAATAGCGCCCTTTCAAGATTGCGACCATAATTAGATAAATAACTAGATAATCACGGTAGATAATGCGATAATTAGATAACGCAATCGCTTTTCGTTATACATTTCTATGATAATTCGTATATTTCCTATAATAATATTTATTTTTAATTGCGTACAGTATATGAATACATGTAATATCAAACTGATAATGATGAAGAGCAAAAATATGAATACAGCATGTGTATCGATATAAACATTTAATATTTAAGCAAATTAAAACATTAAAAATTGATAAATCGTAATTACATATACAGATATGAATTATGAGAACATTACAAATTTGAATATATACATATCACTTGCATCGATTAAATATTTATGCAAATCGCAACATCGAACAATGGAACGTTTATTTATCCAGAAAAATATATGACACATTATTTTGAATAGCACGATATACTGTATGCGGGGTTTTCCCTTTTCTGTTTTTTTAAGGAGGGTCTGAAGCTTCGAACATCTTCAATTGATGATGTTCAATTTGCCGCGCAAACATTCAAATATTTTGAACGTACCATCATCACGTGATTGAAAGTTCGTGAGCACGCACTTTGATAAACGGCGCTTAACCTTTTGGACATCAAATAGCGGGTTTCAGCACTGTGGTTTCAGGGGGCTGACAGTATCGTGGTTTCAGGTTCCTTATTTCCACCATGGAAATGCCGCGAAATTCTGTATTCGCAGAAAGTTGACGATTTCTGCAAATGTAAAAGGCATCGATAGATTTGTGACAACCCAGTGGTATTATTTTGATTAAATGCTTTCGTTACTCTTCAGACTTCCGTTGATAGGATAGTCTAGAGCCGTGAAACATATACTGTGTACGTACTTTATACTGCACGCGATACGTTGCTGATCACATAAAGATAAGTACTGATCGATCTACTGGTATCTAATCGAAAAGTTTTGTTTGGATTGCAGCTGCGCCTGAGGGAAAGGTATACAGTGCTTATATACAGTAGACATGCATTATAGATCTCAAACTGCAGGGTATATACATGTATAACAAAATCGTACTTTTTCATCGTCAAAGCTAGCTATAGGCAAGGATGATCGAATCTATATCGATCTTCGAAGAGGTTATGGTGAAATCTGGATTGAAATTCCAAAGAAGTGGGCAACCCGTACTCTGTAAGCTATAGCTTTGCTGTAAGGTGGTGTAAGCTCTTGCCGTTATGTAAGTTGTGTACTGTATAATGTTTAAATCGTAGCCGAAGATCAGGTGGTGTTCCAACGTAATCTGAGCGAGAATCTATTGAAGCACAAAACCTCAGAGGTAAGCATGCTTGCAGGTACCTAAAGTTGTATAGAGCTGTGTGGAAGAACTTTAATTTATTTTGCTTAATTATCATATCGTAGATTACAGAACGTTTTTTGTCGAGCTTTGGAAATTGGATTGATGATGCGAGAAATTTATATTTCTGCTTAAGTCCAATACTTGCTGATGCCACGAGTGACTGGTGAGAATAGAATGCACAATTTGTTATAACTTTTTGAAAACATTTAGTGACATGTTGGGGAGCTTATCCAGAAATGTGCCATCTTTTTAAACTGCTCACGTCAAATTTACAGGAACGACAAGCTCTTGATTTCCTTACTAAAATGGTTTCAATGATATTTTATTTTATAGCGCCAATGCAGGAAGCCATGATTCGTTAGTGCGTTTATTATTACGGAATACCACTTTACAGGTAAAGAAATACTCCTGTTTATGTTGTTCTTGAAAAATTGAATTATGCATGTAGTCACCAATATCATAATTCTGCCCCTCATTATCCCTAAACTGGTTTATATTTCAGCCAAATTTAGTTGTTATCCTGTTAGAGAAATTGGCAGAATTAAATACTAATGATGAGTTAGTATTACAATTTTTTCTGTTTTTCCATCTTAAAACATCATTAGATAGTTAAATAAATTCAAGTGTTTGCAATATTTCATTTTTTAGCTCTGCATTTGAAGAAGGTGACCTAAAAAAGGTGCCACTCATGATTCTGTTTCAGTTTAGACGCCTGGATGTTTTAGTTGACAGTACAGTGAGTTATTTGGAATACTTGTCTTTTTTTTTCTTCATTTTCATATAGTTTAAATTTTGTTAAATGTATCCAAAAGGGCTGCTGCGAGAAGCTCCTTGAAATCTTTGAAATTGTGACCCTTGATATGCAGAAAGAAATCATTGCAGTAATACCAGAAATTTTATATGAGAAAGATCATGAAAATGTAGCACAACACTGGGCGTAAGTACTTTTATCATCTATTACTGTATCAGAACCAAAATAATTAGTAATTGAACTTATTTACCGTAATGCTATGATGAAGCAAATAAATTTTGTATTTATTTGTATATATTTAAAAAAAATACTGATTAGCAATTGTTTCAATTTTTAGTGGCCTACTGAAGCAAAAAATTGATTTGACAGTTGCTATCCTGGATGCATTCCCAATGTTAGTTGTATCTTCCGAGATCATTAGTGAGGTAAGTTGCATTTCTTTACGTTCTTTTTAAGAATGAATTTAACATGTTTATAAAGCATTAAAATGAACATACAATTTTATTGCCCTGGTTTTTCACTTGTTGATGTTTTCACCTATATTGTGTGTAGTGATGCTCAGTTTTAACAATTGAACATTTTTTCCTGCAGTACAGTATAATTTGTTATTTTTAGGTGAAAACTACTGTGTTTGAAATGATGGAGTCTGTCCGGCTTAATGATTTGCCAATTATAGTGAGGTTTCTTTTGCAAAGTTTTGAGACAATTAATGATGCCATGGAGGTGAGGCAGTTGCTTTAAAACATTTAGGGGAATTTTTTATCTTTTTTCATGCTATATGTATACTTGTTGTAAATTGTGATAGTGTTATTCATTATGTTTAATAGGTTTTGAAAGAACTTAAATCGAAACTTGATTTTTCATCAACAAGTACAAGTACACCTCAGCGAACTTCACAAATTGCTGCAACAAGGTTCATTGAATATAATTTTTGTATTGTTTTGTACTGCATATTTTTGTATTTAGATGGAATATGCGTTAAATTTGAATCATTCATTTTATGATTTTATATAGAGCTGATCAAAAAAAGCGGAATCACCAAGTATTGGCCCTAGAGGAGATAAAATCATCGATTGAGCAAAACTCGGATGTTGGAAATGCCCTAATAAAACTCATTGATAGTGAACAAACTGAGGAGGAACAGTTAAAAGTAATAGATGTGCTTCTACTTTTCTTGCTCCTGGATGTGCCCATATGTAAGAAGAACACGATGACCCTAATAAGTAACTGCATAAAAAAGCGGACCATTCGTAAAGGCTCAATCAGGACTGTGTTTACGCAACATGCAGAGGTGAGTTTATGCTAACTAATAGTTAATCTAAATTTCGTCAAAACAGTACTACTCATTACCAGTTCTATTCTTCGCATTCTTTTTCCTGATTCTCCATTAATAGTTGCCCCCATATCATCCTTAGATTTGTCTGGAATATTTCACACCAATTAAAAGTCTTATGGAGGAATTGCTTCGTTCAAACGATACCGCATTGCGAAATTTTGCTCAATGTCTGTATATGTTTGCTTTTTCTCACATCAACGACTCCAAAGTTATCCAGGATATAATTTCTTCACTAATTACTCATGCTCGAAGTGGGTTTCATTCAGAAATGGGGGCAGCACTAGACATCCTGTTGGCTTTTGTCATGGAGCAACATAAGAAAATTTCCCCGTTCGGAATATTTCTCAAGGTATGACCCGTTTATTGCTACTTTCCATAAATCATTTGAACCGCATCATTATTAACGCTGGTTGTTTTGCCTTAGGGTTTACTGGATTATCTCGAAACATGGAATTTGTCTCTCGTCAGGAAAGTGTACATGATCCTTAGTTACTTAGGAAGTGGAAAGAGTGCTGATGAACAGGAGCTAAATAATTCTGTGTGCATTTTAATAAGGAAACAAATGGGCAATCTTGGTTCACAGTATGAAAACTATTATAATATTAACATAATATAGGAATACTTTCAAACATGTTCACTAATGATGTTGTTACTTGATGCATAGTTATCAACGCATGGGTGTAATTGGTGCGTTAGTTTTTATTAAAGTTTTGCTGAAAAGGTATTGATTGAAATCTAAAGATTTTCTTGAAAAAAAAATTGAATTTTCTGATCTACACTATTTCTATTTTTTTGTTTTTATATAGAGAAGGGGAATTGGCTGCAGAAGATATGAAGCTCAAAGAAGCTTGTGAGCTATTTAAAATGGCGGAGCGTTACATGGAAAAGGATTTTGAAGCAAAATCCTTACTTTATGACGAAGTAGCAAATGCGATTCAACAGAAAGAAATTAAGTCCATTTTTGAGGTATTCAATGTAGAGCACTAATATGCAAACGTTACTCAAGTGATTGAACTGAGGATATTTATTGTTAAATGTTTTTTTCTGAATCAGACTTGGTTGGCAGAATACATGGCAAGTGATTTTGAGGATGATTTTGTTGCAGAGGCAGATGATGAATTACAAAAGTAAGTTTAAGGTTTATTATAAAGGCTATCTAGAACAGTCATGTGCATTATTTGTATCCACGTTTTTGGATTCATTACAATAAACTAGTCTCGTTTAGATAATTCTCATTATTCTTAATTTAATAAGAAACAAGGAAAGCATGTTCATTCATCATTTCCTATTGGCTTTGGATTATTAAAAAAAAATACTAATAATGGTGATAAATATGTTTTTCACTCTAATTCTGTAATGGCTTAATTTGTCATAATCATCTTTTAAGAATTCCTGGGGTAGAAGGAGAACTGATGTTCATGCTCAATGATGCTTCTGAGACAGAGACAAACATTTGTATAAATCTATTGCCTATTGGTGCAACTGATTCCACCACCTCAATTTCTCTGGCATCTTCAAAGAAAAGGTGAATTTAACATTACCAGGAATTTTATGAAATATTACTCTAATTAAAAAAAACGTACATTTATTTTGACAATATCTGCACAGGGTATTTTTGGCATGTTTGCCTGCACAGTTTCGCCTCCTTCGCCTTTGTGAACAATCTGCTCATGAAAATGATCTAGAGGAAATCAGTGCTCTTTTGGGTAAGCTGTTGTTGCCCTATTACACTGTTAACATGCTCTTATCAATAACCACTATAAGAATGTATATAAGATTCTTCATTGAAGGTTGTCCTGTTTATTTTGTGTCCAAAACCTGCTTGGAACATTTTTTTGAAGCCTCAAATGCACAAAAGAAATTCATTTGCCGCTGTTGCTTCACCCTTATTAATTGGTTCATCGAGGTATTTGTGCATTATGTTTAACATATAGAAGAAAATTGCAGATTAATTGGCAATGGATGTGACAGTTTGAATTTTCTCTTTCCATGATGAGCTTGTAAATGCATTCATTTCACAAGAAAGCGTGGAGGTTCAATTGAAAATCTTAATTCGCCTGAAAGAAATTGTGGAATTTAGATCGAAATTGGCTGAATTTCTTGCAGGTAATGTTGATAAGCTTTTAATCACGTTTTATTGATGATTTATCATGATTATTTTTTTATGAAAAATTGCATAATTTTTTTTTTAATTTGTTCTCGAACAGAAATATAATTGCATGACAATGTTTTTCATTGTGAATCATGTTTGTGCTGATTTAGCCACTTTATTTTTCTTTGTACCAAGATTTGTACCAAAGAAAAATAAAGTAGAGACGTGTTTGCTATATCTTTTGATGTTATAAGCATGTGACAAAATGTATAAAATATTAACACCTGGAACTCATGCTGTTGTAATGTATACAATTTGGAAATGTAAAATAGATTGCAAAATGTGCATAAATAGACAATTTATTGGTAGTTGAAAATGGTGCATACAGACATTCAATTTCTGATGATGAGTGTAGAATTAATATTCCATTGATTTTATACAAAAAGTCACTATAGATTTTACACCACCGCCTGCTCATTTTGATATGGAACCAAAAGTAGCTGCCAAGTTAACTATTCCAAAATTGAAAGCAAAAGTAACCAATAAGAAACCACCTAAAAAGGGCACCAAAAGAAAAAGACAAAACTCACCTAGTAAACCTGGGGCAAGCAAAGCTCGGAGTGGAACACAAATAGCTGAGGAGGAAGAGGAGGAGGAGGAGGAAGAAGAGGATGAAAATCTCGATGAAATGGATGTTAGCATGGAAAAAGTAAGAATGTTTTCAATGCAAGCAAACTAATGGACACTGTACACAAATATCTGATTCGTTTTTATTTGAATTTGTGTATTTTAGGAGAAGTCTTTGAAGAAAACCATGAAAGCGGATCCAGTTGATTTAAATTTGTACAGAATCTATTTCAGGTAATTTTTCATGCATTTTTAATTTATTTTAAACGTCGTCCATATTTCATGCAATTTTTTTTTTCTTTTTAAGGGAGTTTGATATTGATGTCTTCCGTTTACTGTCATATGACTTGGTTTTAAAGCAGGTTGCCCATTCATCTGTAATTGGCCATTTTTACCTTTTATTATGACATAGTTACCTGAATGTATGTGAATTTACAAAATAATTATTGTTGATGTTGTTTATCATGACATTTTAGGGAACTTCTACACCGCAGTTATCTTTGGAAATACTGATGTTTCTTTTAGATGACTTGAATTCAAAATTGGAGGCCTCTCTAAGTCCAACTGGCGAAACTGCAAAGAAGGGCTTTGGCACCAAAGTAATTCTAATAAATTAAATTCGTATTCATAGCTTGAAAATATGGTGATGACATTTTTCAATTGCATTTTTAGGATAAATCAGTTCAAAATTCCATTATTCATCAAAATCTTTTAATGCAAGGGTCAGATACAGTGGCCGCTATTGCCATAGAGTTACTTCCACATTTACGGAAGCATTTAGAACTGATTGCCTCTCACTTGCATGAAACAAGTGATGATAACAATGAAGAAGATGAGTCTGATGAGACTTTCCTTAATGCTGATGATCTGGCTGATGCATTTCGAAGTATTTTATGCATCATTGATAAGATATTTAATTGGAACGGTTTCAAAGCAAGCAAGAATGTTGGGCTTGTCAAAAACGCTTTAAAGTATTTCTGTGAAAAGCCTACTGAAGGAGAACCCAAAGATTTGACAAGGTAAAATTTGAAAACATAAGTTGTTTAAAATTATTATGCTTACTTGGAATTTCTTCACAGTAATTATAATACAATTTTTGTTTTGCAGAACGTCGTTTTTATATTTTAATGACTTTCTGAAGATTTCCCCAAATTTTGCTTCAGCAGTTACAATTGTCTGCATCTTAAATTCAATAGCTGAGAAAAATTCCCAAGGTTTTCTCAATAACAATTTAGGTAAATATTCATATTTCTATGATTCTGGATAATATTATTTGAACTCTAAGATTAATTTCTTTAAAATTTACTTAATTCTGCTGTGTTATTTATAGTTGAAGTGGCATTGAGTATATTGAAAAAAAAGTGGGATACATCTGCATCTTCCAAATCTCAAGCGCTAAATAATCCATATCTGTCAAAATTGCTGACGTAAGCATTTTTTTAAACTTCTATCTTGAATTGAATCTGCCAGGCATAGAATTTTCAACTTCAATTACATAAAACAAATCAGAACTTTCATGGTTTGTTTATATTTTATAAATGAAATTATTTGGATACAGAAGAATTTGTAATTTTTTTTACTTTTTGTTACTCTTCAAATGAAATTGTCAATTTCTTTTTTTAACAATTGTCATATAAAGTCTGAGAACATCTTGTATTAACTCCAATATTTAACATTAGTTTGTACTAAAATTTACACAATTGGTGGATCCTAATAGCAGCATCAATCTATGTACATGTGCATTTTAAATTTTCTATCAATGAAAAGTACGTAGTTCAGTGATTATTCACTTAAATATTTTTTTAGGATTTACTTTAGAGTGGGACGTGACAAATTGGATGCGATAGAAATGTTTGTAACCAAAGCAATTCCAGAGTTAACTCAAGAAGAAAATGATACTAATGCTTCAGAAACCTATCCAACTCTGACAAGGTATTTTCATTTTATTTGTCTTAGTTACCCTATGCATGCAAAATTATTTTTTTCTTTTTTACAGGATTTCTTTCCCAGTCTATTATCGAGTTTTACATGAACAATTGATCAACAATATCAATAAATGCCAACCCCGAAGTAGTCAGGTGAAAATTCATGTATATATGGGTCTTTGGCTGAGCTCAAATCCATGTTGAATGAAATAACATTATGCGGCTTCCCAATTTCTAGAATGACGAGGAATGGCTGCTCTTATGGAACCTATCTGTTAAAATTTTTAAAATATTAGTTCTTTTAGTAAAAACCTTTAAGACTCCAAATATCTTTAGCATTTGCTTAAAGGTGAGTAATTCCAAAACTTTAACAAAAAATTTTAAACCACGATTTGTTTTATAACAAAATGTCTAATGCCACCTTTAATGTGATATTCGTTTATAGAATAGCCGGCATTTCGTAGAATTATTCATAAAACACGCAATGCCTCTACTGGATCGGGCGTTAATGACAAAAAATGATGAAACTATCAATTTGTTGAAAGCAATGCAGCAGTGCACGAGGACTTTGCAAAACATTTGTACTCATTCAAAGGTAAGCTAATGCTAATGTTGCAATGATATACCATCCAATAGAATATGTCATCAAATGTGTGTGTCAAGATTATAATTTAGAACTGTGGGTCTAGTCTTTGCTTTGATATAGCACTTGTTTAAGTTTATAAGAATTTAAAAGAGCTAATTAATCTTTGGTATTAGCAGTGGTTATATGTATGTATAGATTTAATTTTGAAGTGAAATGGCAAATTGATGTCAACCCTTTGTTGGTAGTTTAAAAAAAATAAAAATGTATCAGGGATAGTAAGTTATTTTTTTATTTTAGGCCATTAACTAATGGAATTTCCCAGCCTGAATCATCGAAATAATGTTGTATAGCATTCATGAAATTAAATTGTAATTGACGGTAACAAATTTGTTAATTTTCAATTGTTTCAGACTTTAAAGAGTGTCAGTCTGACTAGACTTGTGCCATACCTCAAGAAGGCTTTGGAGATATTTGTCTTTCGTGTGAAAGCTATGCTCGAGGCTAACAATTGCAATTCAGCATTTTGGGTTGGCAATTTAAAAAATCGAACGTTACAGGTATATGATAATTTTATTTTTAAGAGCTCAATAAATAATTTACTACTTTTCAAGTTTCAATTATTACTTTTGAATTATTTCATATTTCATTTTTTTCCTAGGGACAAGAAATCTTATCACAATCTCAAGCTAATGATGATGAGAGTAATGACGATGAGGCTGAAGAAAATGCAGGAAGTGAGCATGAAGATGATGAAGGGAATAATGGAAATATCAGTGAATGCTATTAGATGTTAGCACATCTATTGCATTAGCCGTTTTTTTTGGGGGAAATTTTAACAATTCAAAGTATAGCTTTTTTTTTCTTTTAGTCTTAGAAATATATCACTATAACATGTTTAAAGTTTTGAAAACATTACTGTATGCTTTGATGCTTTTCTTGCTGTGTTATTTTTTTTAATCTTGTATAAAACTGTTACTATTCGACTATACTGTAGTTTTTAAAATAATATGTAATGTTGGATCAATAATTCAGCTCAGTTAGCTTATTGTCTACAATCAAATAGTCCAAAGGGCAATTTTTATTTTGTTGGGACAAAATCAGTCAGTTTTGGAAAAAAACGTATGAATTCAGTTTTTTAGTAGAATATATTTTCTAATTTTTAATGGTTTTTTTAATTAGTATCTCGGGCTTGCCATCGATATAACCAATAACATTAATGCTATTATAAACAGGACTGCAAGGCTCATAAGAAGATGTGTACATATACTAGCTGTATACAATGATAACGATTTGATAAGCTTAATTTTATGATAAAAATTATCAGGACTAGCACAATACTTATTTCTAAAGGACGCGTATTACTGATTCCGGTCGTTCTATAATTATGGCTCGAGCTACAGGACATTATGAAGAAGGCATTCCTCTGGTCCAAATGAGATCATGTAAGGACGTATTGTCACATTATGGTATTGTTTTTATTCAAAGTTGACTTGAGAATGGACACATTTCGCGCTTTTACCAAGTGGGCAAGTCCATTAGTTCCAAGGGCAATGTGCAATTTGATATCAAGGGGCGTGCACTAGCTCACTCATGTAGGCTACAGATCGACGGTATAGTTTCCGCAATAGCAACAAAGTGGGAAAAGTAGCAATGCCGCGACTAGGTAAGGTTCAACAACTAGATGTCATCAATGCCTTAGTAGTAGTATTTCATGCTGAGATTTGGTTTTTATTCGATTGTCAGCATTTCCAATAATGAAATATGAAACCATATCCCCTAGGGAAGTGTTGCGTAGTATGGGCTATGGCACGCCAAGCATGATCTGCTCCTAACTCCAAATTTCAGCAGAATTTTTAACAATCATACAGTAACTTGTAATATCAAATAAATGGCACGTTATATTTCGAGCAGATGAAAATAATATAAAAAAACTTCGCAAATTCTTCACTTTCTTGCGTTCGCAAACCTGGGTTGTCGGAGAACTTCTTTTTCTTTCAAAACTGCCAGACCCACGTGCAAACCGAAGTAGTATTGAAGCTCTCCCAAGACATTTGTTCAGTTGTCAAATCGCCATAAATTTTTCATAAATTTCCATACTCATTTTTGTTTGTACGTTACGTACAGATTTGGGCGAATCTCATACCAGGGAGGAGGAGGAAAGTCTGATGTCCTCAAATTTCGCAACATCCAATGATTTGGGTGAACCAGGAAATAGAATCCGTCAGAGAACTGCACAGGTAGGCCTACCTATTGTTAAAAATGTAGCAATCATACGTCAATTTAAAAATCAGGTTCATGGTTTAGCTGGTTTCTGATTGTAAGCTCAAAATCAAATTCTAGGATATTCAAGACCAGCCTAATGATAATGTTGATGTTCGGGTATCTGGCAACAATCCCCGTTTGGAGGAAGCCCCAAGATCCCCTATGAGCTGGGATGATGATGAAGAAGAGGAGCTGAAATATGGAGCCAAGCATGTTATAAAACTGTTTGTGCCTGTTACTCTATGTATGTTAGTAGTTGTAGCAACTATAAGCTCAGTAACATTCTATACCACCAAAGATTCATACCTGTAAGTATCTTTCGATCACATCTTATAACCAAAACTGTATACCCATGGTCCCATTCTACAGGGTGGGCCAATAAAAAGTAAGCCAACTTTATAAAAATCATAGAATGGGTATTTGTTAATGAAATTTAATGGAAATTTGTACAAATATTGTTGTTATCTTTACTGTCGAATTGCCCTCTTTCACGTTCTTTTTTAATGACGTAATCATTCGAATTTCTTTCCAAATGCCGTTCACTGAAGAACGCGGAATAGCGCTTAGAATGAAATTAATCAAACAACAATCGACGAGGCAATCGCCCAATGGTGCATGCGCCTTAGGGCTGGTTTCCGCGAAAGGTGCTAACTTTGAACAGAAATTGAAATAAGGATTTTTTTGGTATCCTATCTAAGTACACATGTACAAATTTTCATTAAATTCCATTAACAAATAACCATTTTATGATTTTTATAAAGTTGGCTTACTTTTTATTGGCCCACCCTGTATAGCAGGTTAAACCAATATCATCAGAATATTATACATTTAATAAGCGAAATGGTCAAAATTAGCATTCCATTACTAACGATAGTGCAAATGGATTATATCAAACAATGTTAATAACTCATTAAACGTTTCTAAAGGATTGACCTTGTCTTGCCATGATTATCCATGTACATACAGTACGTTTAGGAGTTCTAAGCATAGGCCTACTATACATTTAATAAACACACTGATAACAGAAGTAATTAGCATATCGATTAAACTATCTTTAGTAAATATCGCAATGTTAAGTGTCATGTATGTTATGTTAAATTTGTAACAGATAGGTTTACTCAATTCTAACCCGATAAGGCTGTCCATGTGCTAATTTTTGGTTGCGAATTTTGTAATGGAGCAGCTGTAACCCACTTTTCTCCCTTTGCTTCCACTGTTGGCAATGTTTCTGCAGTTGGCAAAGCCAGTTACAGGCCTTCATTTTCAGAGAAAGTCTGCAGAATTTCATGGCCGTTTTTGAAAGGACAACCTTTTAATTCTGCTAAAATTGATAGGACTATAATTTGTATCACAACATTTATGTGACACATAAATTTCATCATGTCCGCTGCAAAATATATAACTTGCCAGTATTATTCAGTAAGATTTGTGGATTCAATTTTTCCAGATAGCTTACGTTTGTCTTTCAAAAGTTGTTTTAATTTAAAATTGAATTTATTTACTTATTGATACGATGATAATTTCTACCTCAACTGTGTATATGGCCAACGTTTTGGTGAAGCTATGTCATAAAATATTTCCCGTAAAATTTCAATGAATTTACCACTGAGTTCAGTTATTGTGGTTATTATAGTTTTAGCTTGTGCCAGCTACTACAAAATTACAATAGTTTTCCAAACAACAGATTGCTGAGGACCCTCATATACGATATAGGGACACAAAACGTTTAAATTATTACATGATAATCCAAATACTGATTAATGGTGTAATAAAAAGTCTGTGGCATATACACTGTAGGCCTATTCATGATTTAATGACCACTTTAAAGATTCAAACAATTGATGCTAGCTAGCACTGTCATCTTCACATTATCAAGGTTGCAATTTGACTATGGGCACATTAAATGTTAGTGCTGTTATTTTCTGGTATAATTTAACTGTACAGTACAATTTTTAATTTCTTTTTGAAGTTATAGTAGCAATGATAGAAAGTATAGAAGGGTATATGAAACCTATGTCCCAGGCACATTGAGTTTGGATGATAAATTTAGTTTCACAACACCCCTGGATAATTGAGTTTACTGTAATCTTTCATTTTGGATTAAATTTATAATTTTTTGGTCATTCACAGAATTTATACGCCATTCCATGAAAAAACCACTGATCCTGGGACCAAGGCATGGCAGTCAATTGCAAATGCACTTATTCTAATGGGGTTCATCGTCTGTATGACAGTAGTTTTAATTTTACTGTACAAATATGAATGCTATAAGGTTAGTTTTTATTCACCTTTCTCAATATCCAGTAGTTTGTTTTTAATTGGCCAGAAGGACTTCAACAAAATGCGTGTCTTAATTTTACAGGTAATCCATGGATGGCTGATTGTTTCATCTTTAATGCTCCTGTTTTTATTTGCATACATCTATTTAGGGCAAGTGATTTTGTTTTTAAAATTATTTAGTGGTGATGTAAAACCTAAAAATGTGTTGCAATGATAGTTTCATGCATCTAATTACAATTATAGAGAGGTTCTCAGAGCATACAACGTTCCAATGGATTATATTACCCTGACAATAATCATGTGGAATTTTGGAGTGGTTGGCATGATTTGCATACACTGGAAGGGACCTTTGCTGCTTCAACAAGCATATTTGATTGTTGTTGCCGCTTTGATGGCTTTAGTTTTCATCAAATATCTGCCTGACTGGACGACCTGGGTTGTTCTCGGTGTTATTTCTGTTTGGGGTAAGTTGCGCAATTTAAGTTTAAATATGTTTATCTTGAGTCCCTATCTATTAAGAGTTGCAACAATTATTTCCATTGTTGCCATTGTGTGTACATGTATAACAAATCATAACAGAAAATGCATTTACTAAGTCTGTAGATGGCTAGGCAGGCAGATTTGCAGTTTATTTGACATATTAATGCATAGCAAAGTTCCTTAACAACAAATATTAAAAATACGTAAAATAATATACATTAAAATTGTGGTCAGATAAAAAAAAATTGAACCTTCAGTTTTGAACAATTTATAATGATCTGCTGTTAGATTATATGATCTTACCAGTTTTGTTGGATTTTTTTTGTAAATTAGATTTCTTCACAAACGAATAAGTGAAATGCAAATATGATGCCAACAGGCCATGAGAAGAAATAACCTCTGTAGCTTATGACTTTTAATGAATGTTAATTATACTGCACAATATATGTGGTATAAATAACATTAATATTAATTATACTTTGATAATTGTTTTTACCGCATACATGGAGTCAAAAGGTACCTAAGTTATTTCTTCACGTGGCCTGTTGGCATCATACCATGTTCAGATCACTTGCATTTCACTTATTCGTTTGTGAAGAAATGTAATTTACATTTGCATGCCTTTGGAATTTGAAAATTATTTGCATTTCACTTTTATGGCTCGTGAAGACGTTTAATTAAAAAAAACATTCACTTAAACAAGGTACCTGTATATCAGTAGTAGCTGTAAAAGCTAGCAGTGATCATGTTTCTTTACTCATCACCTTTGTCTGTGAATGTCATATAATTTACTGTTGTTTGGGATGTTAAATAAATGTAACTTAATTTAAAATATTGTTGCAGATTTGGTTGCAGTATTATGTCCTATAGGACCTTTGCGAATATTGGTTGAAACTGCTCAGGAAAGAAACGAACCAATTTTTCCAGCTTTGATCTATTCCTGTAAGTATAATCCTCAGTATAATAATTAAACCAACCTTACGTTTTTCAACATTATCGGCTAACTTTAGTTAGGAATTTAGATTTCAGTTATGGTGTAATCAACAACTTAGCCTGTTTTACTGATAAGTTGTATTAATATAGAATTTCCATTATAAAACTGGATATTACCTTTTTTCAGTTATCAATGCATGTACAGCATTACAATTACAATTATTTAAATATGAACATTATTTTTAAAATAAAGCTGTTTTAATTAAAATAAGCTGTGTACCCATGCAAATGTGCCATATATTTACCATTGAATTACAATAACTCAGCAGTGATATAGTCCGCCGAAACAATTTGGTTAATGTATGTAATTTTCGGTTTTGAAGCTACTGTGGTCTATAGCATGGCTGATGGCAACATTGATGGGAATCGACAAAAGTCCAAATCCAAAAATAAAAGTAATCTTAATGCAGTCAATCAAGGAGATGGGTTAAATCAGCCATCAAGTGCAGGTGCTCCAGTTTCTGTTGGAGTTGAAGATGTGATGTATCGTCCAGCAGAGAATGCTACTGCAAATCCTACAAATAATGCAGTTTCTAGGCAAACTTCAGATTCCCCAAGGAATGAAATTCCCATCTTAAGGTCCAACAGTGAACGGACTCAAACAAATCATGTTGCTTCTAGAGCCACTCAAGCAATGCCACAGGGTCGACCAGTGGATGAGGAGGAAGAACGTAAGTTTATAAGACATCATTTTTAATTGAAATGTCATACCAGAAATATTAATTATTGCTATGCTATCCCTTATAAGGTGGTGTAAAGCTTGGCCTGGGTGACTTCATATTTTATAGTGTCTTGGTTGGAAAGGCATCATCGTATGGTGACTGGAACACAACATTGGCTTGTTTTGTTGCCATTTTAATTGTAAGAATGGCATATTTTTAGAATTCAATTTATGCTACTAGGTATATTGTCAACTAATTAATAGCATTCTCATTTGACTTTTAGGGGTTATGCTTGACACTTCTTTTACTGGCTATTTTCAAGAAGGCTCTTCCTGCATTACCTATTTCCATTACATTTGGACTCATTTTCTACTTTGCAACACGGGAAATTGTGCAGCCATTTGCAGACAGCTTAGCCAGTGAGCAAGTTTATATTTAAGAAACATCATCTGCATCTCACCGGTATGTTTTTTTCTTGTAAATATTTTTTCAACCACTAGTTTTGAAGTTGGTGAAAATTCTCATTTGCCTTGATTTAACAACATTAATCTACCATTTCTTAATGATAAGTGTTTTTAAATTTTAAGGTATTAAAGAAAGATTTTGAGATTTACTCATGCCAAAACCGAAGTATTTTTATCATGTAATCACTTGCATCAACTTGTCATGGTTATAAGTGAATTTTGATATGCAGTATATATATTTCAGGGTTCATCTCCCATCACTTAAGCCTTATTTTCATTTTATAGATTTAGTGTTTACTGCACTGCATTCCAGTTAAGATTTCTGATTATTTCATTGTGGGTTAATGTGTGACATTTTATAAATTTTTGTAGCAGGAGTACTTTTGAAATAATTATTAACAGAATAAGCATGTGTGACTTAATTTTAAAATTTCAGAAAATGCTCTTGATTAAATATGAGCACATTTAACACTGAAGGATAAACGATGAGTAGAATAGAGGAATAGAATTTATTTAATGAAAGAGTAAGTTTATGGCGTTAAACATTCAGGAAGGAGAGTAAGCAGTTCCCACTAAAATAATCAAAACTTAAGCCCTTAATTTATATATGCATCCAATCTTTTAACACTATGAATCACATCGATCGAACATATAATGCAAAATTTTATGGCACCATTTAAGTATCCCTAATCTGAAAGTTTTTGTGCGTGCTGACATGACGTCACATGATGGAAAATTCAACACCTGTTCCTCCTGACTGAATGCACAAACTTTGCTTCGTGCAATAAATGTTACAGTATGGTATAAAATTGCCTTCAGGCTATGTGCATGAAGTGATATGAAACAAATAAATTTGTGTTTGTATCCCATCACAAAAGTTTGCAAATTTTTCAAAATTGATTTATTTTGTGCTGAGCATTAAAAATAATGGATACTCAAATTGTAATTGATAAGTAAGTGGTTGTGAAAAAATATTGCGAAGACGACTTTGACATTTAGTAGATTAAACATGGAGCTGCTTATTTCGGTTAATCTAACAAATAAACAATATAAACTGCTGTGCAAATTTAGCGCATCATCTACTTTTTTGCAGATAAATTTGTGAAAGTTTAGTGCATCACCTAATGTTTTACAGATAACATTATTGGGGTACTGC
>JAQGAO010001790.1:0-22534 GCA_034697705.1 Ommatoiulus sabulosus | reverse complement strand
CTGACTTTGCCTGACTTTTTCAGTTTTGCCTGACTTTGCCTGACTTTGCCTGACTTCGCAGGTCAGTGGCAACCCTGTCCATACGAGTGAACTGAGATCATTTTCATCAGTGCTCAACAGAAAATGTATTTTAAATTGCATGTTCCGTGTTAATTTAAATAGCCTATAGCATAACGAAATCTAAGCAGCTTTACTTCGGTCATATGCACGTGGTTTTGGCTTCATACAAAACGTACCCACCCATAATTCCACATTTTGGCTTTCCCAAACCCCGGGGCTTGAATACGTTTGTGAGCTGATTGCGAAGCGTGTGTCTCCAGTTGACCAGGGTGGCAAGTCATGGTTGAATTAAAAGCACGATAAATGGAAATCAAGACATATTTCAACCTGCACGTTACAAGGGTAAAATCGGAATTTGTCGTACCTGCAAATCAGTCAAACTCGAGCTATAAAAACTGATATACATTTTCAGGACAGCCCATTTTCAGTTCAGTACCTGCAATGTCTACCCAGCAATATATTGCGGATGCTGTAAATAGATTTAATGTCCTCAATGGGAAAAATATCTGAAAAGTTTTAAATACGATTTAATCTAAGGTATTCCCAAGTTCGTATACAAAGATTCTGCCATTTACTGCTTTAAACCGCCGCTATGAAGGTTGCCAGACATTAGATCAACTTAAACCGTGATGAAATCAGAAGATTAATCTGGTTCAATAGTTTTTTCTTCTCCTGATGAACTTGCAACAAGGAGGGCGCAGCCAAATCTAGGCCATTTGATACGTTATTATTGCTTGGCGCCCCATCAGCGAGAACTCTGCTATCTAAACTCGCATCTTAAGCATATTACAAAAAAAGTCGTTTATTGCAATAAACAACTATTTCAACTTTCATTGAAATATGTAAAGTATATGTTGTAAGAAATAAGTGTTTTATGAAGGATATAGTGGGCATGCATATTCCCAACGTTTCCAAATTTTTCCTTATATCGTGAACCACGTTATATGGCACAGTTAACCAAAATAAAAGGTGTACAATAGTACCTTTGGACGGGATGTATTAAAGAAACATTGGCAGTAAAATACCGCATCGTGAATGACAATTTGTTATTTGTCATTCCGGGTGAATGACACTCGCGGTCGTAAATAATTGAAAACACTGGACCGGTTTGGTGAATTAATATATAAAATGTAATTTCCGTAATTTAGAATCTCCGCACAATCAAGACACATAGATAATACAAGATATTAAGGCATAATTCCGCAAACAGGAAGGATGAAAAGTGTTTAAAAATGTCGGTGATATTATAAGAAATGTGACGATGTTGAGTCAACCAATAGCATCTTACAGGTTAGTAGAACATGTATTTCTCAATAAAAAAAATGGATAGTATAAATATATGATTTCCATTTCTATAATAAGTAGAAAGCCCAAATAAGATTGTGTATAAGTGGTAATAAACTATTACGCAACGTTACGTCTCATATACAGTACTTATAATATCCGTTCTCCAAACCATGCTCATCGAAACGAAAAGAAATTCGGCTAAACGAATTTTTCCTCAAAAAATGAGTATACAGTGGATTTATTTCTATCTGTTTAACAAAGTGTGCCGTGACGCCTCTTGGCCTATACCGTAATCATCAAATAATTTCATGGATTAGAGAAATCGACTATTGCTTATTTATGACTTTATTATGATTTCGCAGATGGCAGAACTAGGTTTTTATAAATTTAGAGATAAGTTGGTGCATGAGCAGTGTATGCAAAAATTCGCGTTTTATGAGCAAGAAACGAAACCACGACAAGGCATGACTTGGAGATTACATAAACAATTGAATTATGCCTAATATAATACTCTCAAGGATACCAAATTACGAAGTCAAATAATAGGTTTTTACGAACGACCATTTTTTTCGCAAGAATTATTTAGTGAGCGTAAAAAAGATTTCGTGAAAACGCATGCAGTGGATGTAACTATGAGTGAAGTCGAAAGATTTTGGAAATGCAACGAAAATGAAGCGAATCGAAAGTTGGAAGAATCCATCAGAATCACTATAGGCCTACTCACGACAATATTCGCATGTTTGACGATATTAGTTTACATGAACGAGTAAAACAAAATCAAAGTATTTTAATAAACAATATCGTTTCTTTGTAATTTCAAATACCCGTAAATAATGCTAGCTAGCATGCATGAAATC
The DNA here is from genome assembly GCA_034697705.1 of Ommatoiulus sabulosus. Taxonomy (NCBI): domain Eukaryota; kingdom Metazoa; phylum Arthropoda; class Diplopoda; order Julida; family Julidae; genus Ommatoiulus; species Ommatoiulus sabulosus. The sequence goes on along the minus strand of JAQGAO010001790.1, from coordinate 20,330 downwards.
TGCATCGAATGCTTAACAATAAAACATAACATAGTCGATCCATATTAAGTTTACGCGTATTATTTGTATTTTTAGTGTGGATCATACGTAATCTTTCAAAAGCAATGACTTGCTCTTAAACGCGATTATATTTATGAACTAGGATTTAGGCAATTTAATGTTAAGATTAATCATATTGTCGTATGAATACAATTTAATATGGTAAATATATTCCATATAATAAATTATTATGCAATGTTATCCGTTTAATTTCATGCTCGCATTTACAGTGTAGATGTGAACGCAATTTTACTTGGTTCTCACGTCGCTTATTCAAAATCAATTTTAAAAAGGTACATTCTCAGCCTAAGAAATTCATAATATCTTGCATAATACTAGCGATTATACTGTATATAATAAAAAACTAGCTAGAAAGTCGTAAACAGTCAATTATGAACTTTCTTGGGCTTTACATAGAAAAGATGAAGAGTATTATAATATTTATCCCCTCATTTCGTTTTTTCGGATAACATTTTTACGAATAATGCACTGCAATCTTGCGAATTATTATAATTTTCATAGTAAGTTTATATGCAAAATCTTTTCGTGAGCTTTAAAGTTTATTTTCTGAACAACTTTTGAATTAACTTTTGTCCTAAAATGCCACCTCCTAACGTTATATAGTGTATATCCCTAGTTTTAGCATTCCCACATACATGTAGACAAAAAATGCATTTCAAAATACATTTGAAAATTAGTATAGATTAGAACGCAGTTAAGGCACTTAAAAAACATTTTTAATTATTAAAATGCATTTTAAAGTGCGTTTTCAAAATGTATTTTTGTCATTGAATTTTCGTAAAAGCATTTCAAAATGTTTTTTTAAATGCAAGTTAATAACGCATATTTTCAAATGTATTTTAAAATGCACCTCCTTTCAATGTAGGTTGTCTTGAAGCTGTTTGTACGAAATGCGTTATAAGCGATGGCTACGTGTAATGATTAGCTACGTGCATGAAAAAATTACATTCAATTTCCTTAAACAAAGCGTTGTATTTAAGATTACTTTGTATACTACGCAGTCTATACCATATTACAACTTTGAAGGGTCAATATGCTCTCTTGTGTAAACGCGCTTGGAATAAGTGCAGTATAATTTCACTAAATCATGTGGCTATCTGGTAACAAAAACATCACACACAGTTCCCATTTGAAAGTTCAAGAATCTGGAAACAAAGGAAATTAAATTTAATGACTAAGCTATACTGTGTATATTATGTGAGATAATGTACGCTTGGCTTTCAGCAACACGGTAATGATAGAAAGTTACTTTTCATTGTTTTAAACCGTTTGAAAATCATCCGTATAACACGTTGTCTGTGTCAGGGGTTAAAATTATTTCGAAAACTTGGACCCGGGCAGCCAGTTTCTTAGTAATGAAGCAAAACTTTCTTTCTGTTTTCAATGTCAACTCACAAGTTTTTCTGGCATATTTGTCCCCATATACTCATTTTTTGTACGACATTTAAAAAAGAGATAATTTTTTCAATCTAGTTTTCATTTTTTGCAACGTGTCCCTTCAGCACGTTTCATTGTTTTCCAATATAGGACTTCATGCTGAAAAGCCATGCAAAACTGGGCCAAAGTCATTAATAAAACCGTTATTCGCTCCAAAGCTGTAATATACATCACACAAATACTCCCAACATACATAATTCGAGGCCGTCGTCATGTTCATGGGGCGAATTTCTTTAAAAAATCCGTTGCTGGTACCTACATACACTTTCGAGAGATTATAGCAGCAGGCGGCAATGCACTTTCTAATAAGAACCAATTTATTGTTTCCTTGGGGATTTGTGAGAACTTGTCTGACAAGACTAAATTACAAAAATTAACGAACCACACCTTATACCTATTCATATTTAATTTTTTTTAATTACAACTACATCACCATTTATCGAGAATAAAAAGAAAAAAACAACTGGTACAATACAGGTTAGCAAAAAGAAATAATAGGTATAGACTCATAACTGAATGTACAATCGAACTCGGATAAGTGAAATGGGCATGAGAAAAACTTGTTAATTGAAATAAATGTTCAAGCTCTGAACTTTTGCCATATACACATACCAAGTAAGTGAAAACCGCTTAAATGAAAAAAGTCAGGTGAACATTTATAGCAAGCCTGAGGTGCACCATTTATATTCAATTATTCACGAATAATGAAAATCATACCTTTCAATCTACACTATGGATTCGTTTTTACATCTCCCATTTATGAAAATACTAGCTGTTTTCACTAACTATTGCGAGGTATAGCATAAATCAAATGCAAATTTTCGCTCCGAATTACGAACTAAACGTACACATTTCTTCATCAATACGAGCTTAATTTAACCATGCAGTATATTCATTTCACTGTTTTTATTCTGGGGAACAAGGAATTTCCCCAAATTGGATGTATTTCAAATATTCCAAGTGAATAAGAGGGGTGGGGGAAAAGATAGAAAAAATTGCCTCCACAATCCAACTTATCCGAGTTCGACTGTAGTTGCCCATTACCAGACGTTTGTCAAGTGAGAATCCCACTTCCATGTTTGAAAATGAATGCGATGTGAATGAATCTCGGAAAAATACACCGTTTGCTTGTCAGCATGAATTACAATGGATGTCTCTCAACTTGAGGTTAAATCTCCCGAACTTTCCCAAAATACTCCTGACCTGAGAATTACCTATTTTCAGTTCACATTTTGTGCAAAATAAATATCGACACATTGTGTCTTTGACCAACACTAAAACGAGTTTTATTTAAAGCGAGCAAAAATGGAAAGATGTGCTGTTGTTTTTTAATATGTTGCATCTCGACCGGGAGCTACATTATTTTTCTGTTTATTTAAGATACATGTACATCAATGTAGATGTCACGAGATTAGAAATGCTCGTCTAATCCTGTCGCCCAACAAGTTTTCAAAGGCATATGCGTAGTCAAATTCAAAATTGGCAATCATTTGCAATCTTCTTAATCTGCAGCAAAACGTTTTACGACTTCTTGTTTAGTGAAAAAAGATTTGACACCAATAAACATTTCAATTAAACGTTTCCCAATCGCACTGCTTTATAGAGAAATATGATTTCAAGCAGATTATTCACTCTTGATTGCCTACGAATAACTAGAAGTAATAAATAATTGAAGGAGACGGGGAGCTCGGAGGCGGAAAAATACCAATAGTGCGAGCATAGACGAATGTCACCTAATTTTCTCAAATTCAGGTCGCCTAAAACAATTACCAATTAAAGATTGAATTAAATTGACTGGGAGATTGTTTGCCCCAAACAACCAATACTAGAAATCAAGGAAAATTACTTTTATTTTAACAAATTCAAGCAAGGACGTGACGTTGTCATGAAGATTGTACTAGAAAGAGAAAAAAAACTATAATCTACCCAAGCGAGTTCATTCAATTTTATACGAAATTGTGTGCTTTTTACACAAAGACGAGAGGTAACGGACATCTGCTTTGAAATATGAATTGGAAAACACGGCGTGGTCAACGACATTTTTGGCTCTAACGAGTGGATTTAATTTCTTCCTTGTTATTTAGACCACGCCTTTAGGTGGATAAGTTTATTTTGAGCATCTCAAGATAAGGATTTTCAGTTAACCCACTGCCCAAAGGGTTTTTCTCGTATCCAGTTTTCGTTTACTCTCATACTCGATTGAATATAATTAAATTAATTAAAACGTAATGTTTGCAGGTCATTGACGAGTTGAAAATTGAATTAATTTTAATAACTACTCCACATGCTGCGTGGTATTAATATTAATTTGACATGGATTTGATTTCTTTATAATTTTAAATCTATAATGACGACATAAATCTGCACACCGTACAGTACATGCACATGTTTGCTGTATTCGCTCCATGCTACCTCAACAGCTCTCTAAAGTGGAACAATTACTGATATACATGTACAAGTATACACTGTTTACTGGACCTACATGTACAGTGTGGTAAAGGCAATAATATAAAAATTTCCCATTTATCCTTGAATTAATAATTCACCATTATTATTTGCTCGGTATTAACAGAGCAAATCAGTACAACATACGAAATTTATGTTGAAGTCGTAAGATTTAATTTGTGAAAGTCAGTTTACTCAATTCTGATATTCTGGTAAAATTGTACGATCGGATATACCGGAAGCTGATTTCAGCTATAGGCTTTGTTGTTGTAATATGTAACCTGTTGTTACGAACATACTGTTGGTCAATTCACTCAATTGCACCAAGCTTTGCTAATTTAATCGGCGAGAAAAATGAGCAGTTTCAAATTGACATTCACTCATCGACAATAAATTAAAATACCTGCAATGGTATCACGTGGGAATCCTGCTCACTATTTAATAAACCTTTTTTTCCTATACTACATGTAGTTGAAATGTTGGTTGCAATAAATTTCTCAAAAACAATTTTGGACGGCTGTAATAATTTTCGCTTTCGTCATGGAAAAGTGATTTTATAAGGTCTATTACACAGGTATTCCTCAAACGCGTTTTTTGGTCATGTTTTTTCAAACATTAGTCGTGTGCTCATTAAAAGCCGAAGGTATGGATTTTGGTTTCTTCAGAAAATAAAACGGTATTCGTCTACAGAATTCTTGAAAACGTTATCACGTGGCCAACTTTTTTGACTTTTTTTTCCCCAAATAAATGCGTGTGCCAAATTTAGAAGATAAGGATACGTCCCACCCCATTACGTTGCATTTTGGCAATTCAACGCTTGCAATCGTTCATTAAAGTAAGCAAATTTACAGCAAACGTGCATTTTAAGACAGCGAGTTGTTCTTTTTGATCGTTAACCATTTAGCGGATGTCATTAACAAACTCAAATATGGCTGCACGTCTATAATTAAATCCCTGTAATTTGAGTTTTGCTAGGCATCATTACGGAAATCCTCAAAACTGTTCATTTTACACGAACTCATTAAGCGTTGGATCGTTACATTGACGAGGTCATTTTATTCGGAAGATGTATACATGTACTGTATGTATTTGCAATAATACAAAAAAGTATTCGATTATTTCTATAGCAATTAATGCTAAACAAACTTTACAAATACAACGTTGAACTTTGCTGAATTGTTTCTAGCATATACACTTGGGCATAATTTACACCCTTGTGTCGGAATTATTCCGGTAAATGATTTCTTTACAGTAAATGAGGATTCATGAATCACGGCATAACTCTAGGCTTATCATTGTTTGCGGTTTGACCTCAATAACCGTTTGTTCTTCGAATAAGAAACTAGAGTATAAAACTAAACTATGCAAAGTCTCTCTAGTTTAATTAACCATACTGTTTATTCCAACTGGGGGTGTTCGTTTTCAAAGATATGTAATGATTATTTCAAAGATACGTAATGATACATGCGTGATAAATGACACGAGAACCCTAAATAAATGTTGCATTTCAATATATTTAAGCCCAGTGGAACTAAAAATAAGAAATAAGTACAGTATAATAGGACGTGTGCCACTCGATTGCGACATGTTTCCAGCTTTCCGCTTTACAGTCAAAGAGGCATGTGTGCAAAATCCCTTTACTAAATAGTTTAAACAAAATTCCTCCACGGCACTAGAGCTGCTATTCAAACCAATTTAGTGCAATGCTTTTTCACACGTGATTTTATAACTGCCAAAGTGGGAACAGCGAAAATTTTCCGAGGTTACCTACAATTATATTTGATATTTTCTGATCATTTTTACAATAGATCGACCTACATAATATTCAATTGCGACTCTTTTTACAAAATATTAAATCGCTAAATAGCATTTTTACCAAAAACTTGCTTATAAGCCACATAACCTTAAACATTCTAGGTTAAAACTCCCCCACAATTATATTTCTAGAGGTTTTACCTAAATTGTATACTTGTGAAACCTACGCGCTTATTTCATAATTTCGATGAAAACTACTAGCGAACCTTGAAATGACATACTCGGTTTGCTTATACATGTAAGAATCGCCCAAATGCTTAATTTTAAAAAGAATCGGAAATGACGTAATACAAGTTGTATTATTATTCGAATAACTAAAAACTTTTAAAGGCAAACCTTTCAAAATATTTCATAACATCACCGAAACCTGCGTAATTTGTTATTATATCATAAGGTTTTCATTACGGTATTTATCGAAATTACGCCCATAGCCGTAAAGACATTCTATACATGTAATTTTGGGTGCCCATCTTGTAGAAAAATACATGTACATGTAGGTCAGAAAGGAAAAGAAATCCTCTTCGTACAGTCCAATAATAAAAAGTTCTTGGGAACAGGTTTTAAAGAACAAGTTCAACTTTCTATGAAAAAACAGACAACGGTGTATTTTCATCGAATGACAAACTTTAGAAAAAAATTCAAATGTAATCGAATTTTTTGTCTATATTCAAGACTATTTTAAAGCATTACTAGAGTAAAACGTTTATGCCATAATATTATCTCTCAACATATAAGCTATGAGGAGAAATTAATGATTTTCTAAAACTAAAAAAAAAAACTAGAAATATATAGACAAAAGACAAATGTCCTTCAGTTGAAACGAAACAATTAAATTAAAGCGAACCTTGCAAACCCTGAATGTTGACACGCATGTCTGTTAACGTTCTTCAAAAGTTGTCCTTTAGTTTCTTGGGAAATGTTTAATTTTTATGTTTTCTATAAAACTAACTCGAAAATAATGTGTAAAATGTTATTATTTTTCGGAACTTTCTTCTAAATAACCAACGCCTTCGTAACATTTTCAATAGTGAAATCTGGTATGATGATTGAGTTAGCGTTATTTTACATTTTATAATAATAAAAGTTTAGTTAAGTTTTAGCGATGGAGATGTAGGATTATTCCTTGATTATCAAGTTATATCAATATCCACGCAAGTTGTTCTCAACAAGTTAGACATTCTGTATACACGAGTGATGATAAAACGACCTTGCTTTAATCCCCGGTGTTCAAAAATACTCGCTAGTCTTCTTTTATAAGTGGTGGCTAAAATACTGGGTCTACCCCAGGCTATGGGTCAGATATTCTTGTCCACACCTGAGAAGTGGTCTCAGGTTTAGTGATGGTCAAGCAGACAATTATGATTTTGCCTCACAATTTGGTTCATTATTCAGGTTACAAGTTTCATATGTACGTATATGGTGCACTGAACATACAGTATATGTAATTTTAAGTGAATCATATATAAGACTGTCTAATTAACCAAATCGATTAAGATGTCAAATGACACCTGGACCGACGCTAAATATAGTAGGTGCACGACATTATTAAAAAAATTAAAGTTGGCATCTTGTGAAATTAAATATGACAAATCACACAAAAATACTACATTTTTAATTCTTAACCCAGCTGTAGAAATGAAAATTGCAAAGATACTTATCTACAACATGTAAGTACAGTCCATTCCAATTCTATTTTCATGTTTTTATACAGTTAAGCGGATGCTTAAAAACTAAGATTTAAATTTTAGTGTTCACCTTTCATTGTTTGGACATTTCAGTAAATTCTGTTTACTTCCTAACCTCAGTTTGAGAATGGATGAGTGTGGTCTCCATTAAGCGTTGCTTACATGAGTTGCATCGGATTCATGTACATGTATGGAGCGCAGTTTTTTGCAATATCCTTAATGTCTGCGTCTGTGGCTTGTCAAGTCTTACAATCTGCATTAAAGTGATACAGTAGACCTACAAGAATGACCTTTTCCCCAGTATAGGCGCACCTACAGTATCCTTGACACGTCCACTAAGACAAGACAGGGTGGTTCGCCCTAAATGTAGCGAGTCTAATTCTTTGAATGCAATGTAATAATGATAAAGCATTTAAAACCCCTACAACAATGCACAAAGCAATACTTTCCTGAAATTTAGATCACTGGATCTGTATGAAAACTGGATTTTGGCAATCACAAGCGGCTATGATACAGTAACCTTAATTTAAATTGCTCTCGCCAAACGTCATCAAGAGATAAATCTCAAGCGCATGCAGCCAGCTTTCGACGACTTGCGCTTAGCACGCAGGGTTATAGCTTCGGGGGAAATCCTTAAAATCTGCAGAGCCAATAATACAATATTGAAATCACCTTGGAAAAGATATACGTTATAGTCAACGTTTCAATATTAATGATCGATATTGAAGGTTGCGTTGACCATGAGGTGGACAAAACCCTCTCGCCCCGCAAGCAGTGCAAGGTCATCAAGACCTATCCCCAAAGACTTAACACGGTAGATTCGTGTTGCCATACTATTATCCTGGAGGCTGTCTGATTAGAACATTGAAAAAATGATACACGCATTGGTAAAACTAACTCACAATGTCAATTGCTGCGATAGAATGGTCGCTGGGCAATTACATTTTTTATGTATCATGCATTAACATTATAAGCAAAAAATTGGGAATTGGGAAAGTTGCACTGAACGAGGTCGTCACGATGGAACTCACTATGTGGTCATGTTGAAAGCGTTTTAACACCAACAGTTGTCACATTTTTTTAAAGAAACTATGAAACTTTAGCTCCTGCACTAATTTCAGCTTTTTTTTTCTTTTTTTCTTTTTAAAACTAGTCGTTCTCCACCCTACAAAAAGCTTGAGAAAAATGCATGACGGCAGCTCACACGTCTCAGCGTATTGCCAATTACATGGACAATAAACGTTCCGACGTAATGCTCGCTGAATGGACAACAAAACGTCCCAAGGCAGTCCATAATATGAATGGACAACAAATATTACGAAATAACGCTAATTTAATGGGCACTAATCAATATAAACAAATTATATCCAATTGCTACGCAAATGCATGCATGTATTTGAGGTGTGCTAGCCATATGCAGTACTAATATACCGCAATCCTATACTATAGACAATACTTTAGACAAAATCAAGATGTTTTACTCAAAAATAAATGTCATACGTTTTCAGTTGTGTAAAACATCTCGACGTTGTCTACAAACAATAGCCTGAATTCAAAATATTTGAGAGTGTATGATTTTCCATGCGACTGTCTGAAAACGTCCAATAGGCCTACTAATATTTATCCAGATAATTAAGAAATCTTTATGGATATCCTATTAAGTACAGTATATTCTGTACGTGCAAGCTTGTTATAATAAATAGACAGTATAATTAAGATATATCCATAAAACTGACACTTTCGACATTAAGGAAGAGGCACTTGCAAGAGATGTTGCGATGATACTGCCAAACAATTGTATTATGCGCTAACGTGATTCAGCATACAACGAGTTTCAGTGATTATCGGGTGTTAAAAGATCTGGTCAAATAAAATTTAAATTATATATTGCCATTACATGATTCCCTTCATTGTTTTCTCATTATCTTATTTCTCAGCATTAAAAAGGTACCCATTAACTAAACCATAATCCCAAAAGTTCAAAGCAATTTTCAAAAAAAAAAATATTTCCTCGAATTTCCTGTACTGAACAATAATGTACTTCCATAAAATTTGCGAGATTTTCCGTGACTTATTGGCGAGTGGTGACAATTATGAAATCCGCTTAAACTTTTATGACCCATATTTCGATCTATCGTATAGCCGGTAGATTTAAGCGTGTGGAAAACGCACTTATTATTCTTACGAAGTTCACTTCTTCACTTACAATGATCAAAATCATCTGACTTTTGACACACTGCATAAGATAAGGAAATAACACAATAGGTTTCAAATGGTGCCGGGGGTGAAGGGGGTTACTGAATTTCAAATTCATTCAGCAGTTTAAAAAATGGGTTATTTTCCATTTAGTTTTTTTTTAATGAAACAATATAAGCTTTAAATGAAGTATACTTACTGTATATGTCATATCCCACGAATGTTCCACTTCCATCGTAAGCACATTATAATAAAAAGCAGCTTTTTAGTCGTGACAAAAAATGGGTTTTATAACCAAAAAATATGATTATTAAATACATTTAACAACGCAAATTTCGCATATTTAGAAGACCAGGTTGAATTTGTTTGCCAAACCGCAGTTACATATTTTTTTTCTCTAAATTTACTAGAGCGTTATCCAGACAAGGATGTAAGCAACTATTGTGTATTTTGAATGCAAACATTCTCGCTTCCTTCAACCGAGATTTCTCGAGAAATTACAATATTCTTAGTAAAAAATTCACCATATTTATAAGTGTGCATAAATGTTATAACCTTCATGTCGCATAATTGCACGGAGATCAGATCAGAAGAATTTTAATGTTCGGCTAATCAGGTTACGGCAGTGAAATTACGGTAGCACTTTTAATATGCTTGCCCTATAATGATACTCGTACTTATTATATGGACTAAGAGACGGTAATTTACACGCCCAATTACACAAAAAATAAAAATCGGATCAATAATTCAGGTCTTCTTTTTAAATATCTGGGTAATTACAGTAGATGTTGCGAAAATACTATGCCACGACGAATTAAATTACAGGAAATCGGTGGGTATCCGAATATGGCCCTTAATGAAGCACCTTTGGACACCGGGAGTAAGAATGCACCCATTTGAATCACTCAACACGGTGAATTAATTTAGGTAGGTATGTTGCTTGTAAATGTATTAAATTAAATAACGTCACGCAGTGTTGTCACCATGGGCTTCATTACTTCGAGATATTTCCCTGTACCACTCCCATTATGCTGCAGAGTTCTAGATTACATACATGTATAATCTAGATTATCAAAAACGTGTGGCGGGCATCCCATTTTAATGGTGTTTTATTACAGTAGTTCAACTAATCTACTTTTGTGCCAAACTAGTTTAATCCTCTTGGGGGTCCAGAGCGTGCTGAGCAATACTGATTAAGTTAGAAACCCATAAAGTGTTGAGGAGGGATGAAGTGATTAGGATTGAACTATTGTTTCAGGATTTTTTTAATTAAATTTTACCTATTGATAAGAATAGAAATAATATAAAATAAGACTACATATTTTGTTAAACACACTATGCTGACAATTATTTTCACCGAAGAAACGGGATAGCTGATATGAGCTGATATCCGCAATTCGCACGAATCTTTCGGTGGTGGCGCTGTATATGACGTTTCCTTCAGTTTGACACTGTTTGACGGTGCTCGCGTGATGCAACCGTCTATGTAAAATCAAACCTAAGTAATATGTGGATCAACCCATGCTCAAATTCGTTTTTTGAGAATTTTTCCTTAGGTGGTTTGAGCTAAATGGTTGAACATCCGATAGCATTTCACATAAGTCGGACGGTCCGCCATGTGACAAGATTTTTTTTTAAACGTGTTACAAGGCGATTACACAACTAATCCAACTAAAAAAGCGGATGAAAGCAGGACGAACGAAGTTTGCGTGTATGCAAACGCGATGATCTTCATATCTTCTAAAATTTGTTTGTAAAATAAGCCACTCAGATTGCGAAGACTCCCACCGCAAGACCCGAAAGTCTAGCAGAATGGTCATCAATGGTCAAGAAACACCGTTCTAAAGAGCAGCTTTCCGACCAGCTTCACGCTCAGGAGTCAGCGCTTCCAATCGTCATCGTGGTTGGAAATGGTGCTATTTTGATAGCAAACCACACTCACAATCAACTATAGAATAGATCCTGTGAAGTATAGTTATTGCCTGAATTGAGTTTCACGATTGCGGGTATATGCGCAGGGAGTAGCACAAGTCTACTGGAAACCAAAATGAAAGATGTCAATTTAAAAATCCGCAGTGAAAGGAAAATACAATTTAGATGTACTGTTGCCTTTCCTGCTACATATGGTCAATTACGGCGCTATCACAATTGTCTTCGTAATTTATTAAATACCCGTAAAACTGTGATTTCCTATTAACCTATTTAAATCACCAAGAAATTAGACGTCAACGAGTCACGTGTGCAAAGGTGAGGGGTGACTTATCCCAGATCAGGTTTTCAACTTTTCATGCATTATGAAATCAAGTAGTACCTAGTGCATGTAGGTAGCATAGTATACGAACGACCAGTATGGTGACTCCGCCCACTTAACTAGCGATAAGCTCGCAGCGCCACACGGTGACAGTGATTTAGACATCCTAGCGATAATCGTACAATCAAATCAAATATATCGTATCGGTTCATGTAGCGATGACTGATTGCTATATTCTGAGTCAATGGGCAGGATCCTGGATCGAAAAGGGAATCATGTCAAATTTGCGATCGACATTAACAAAGTCTCGATCATATTTTATCAAAATCATACACAAATGACTGATCAAGCAAGAAGGGCAAACAATTACAAGTTTCAAAGCTGTTTGAATTTGTTGATGTACTGAACTACAGCGTTCTGCATTGGTTCTTCTAAAGTTCTAAACATACATAAAATCTATATGCACTGACATTAATTTATATATCTTGAGACATTTGAATGCATTTTATACCCGAATTTGTTTTTGTTGCGTTTAAATGTTAACAGTAATTTATCAAGGCCAAAAATGGGCGTTGAATACGAAATTAATTTAAAAAAAAAACAAAAAAAACAATAAGCTGCGTCAAGCCATACAAATGAACTTTTAACTACAATTTCAAAACTGGTGATGATATGACAGATTTATTGTAAAAAAGTCTTCATTTTTTGCGTGTAGACCCTATATATCCGTGTTGATATAATTCAACTCCACACACAAAACAATCAAATGTTTTGGGAATACGGGAATTAATTAACCTAATTTCTTGTAAAATGGCTTCTCATCAAACGGGTAGTTTAATGTAATGCGGGGTTGTTGCGCTAAACATATATAGGAAGATAAAAAAAAATTGTGAAAGAAATTTGGTTTTCAAATTGGTGTGAACAATCACATACGTATGTTCATATATACGCTGCAACCACTGACTTAATTCTTCTAATTAATTTCCTGTTTTTATATGTATATTTTTATAAAGGCTTATCATCGTGCTTTGGAAAACGCCCTCGAATACACTAAAAAAAATTACAACACGTTTAAAGAAGACCTAATTTCCTGGGATAGGAATATGGGTTAAGAAAATACGTGCAAATCGGCTTTTTTCAACGGGTTTTATCTTTAAATCAACATAAATTTGTTAGTACATGTAATTGCTTACGGTGTATTAACCAATTCACTTATAACTCCGATTGCTGTTCCGAGAGTATAACCCAACTACAAATAAATCTCAATATGCTCGTAATTGATATATTTTTTAAATTTTATTTGAAAACTTCTCAAATATTTGTTTCCTTGAAAACCACTTCTACTTCGAGATTTCCCTTAAGTAAGGTCGACATTAAACCGTTGATAATTAAGGTTTGAGGTAATGCTTATATCAGGGTTAAATAAATGCATGCATTTATCTCTCAAATTATTTTTATTAATGCTTCTAATACTTGTTTCCAGTCTCACTCGAATAAATAGATCACACAAACATGTATCATGCATATTACTAAACTACTAATTCATTTAAGTAGCGCACCTTTCGACGTAAAATGATAGGCACATGTATACTCTAAAAGTGCCGTATGTCCTGATTACGTGCGTGCAAAACATCACTTTCACTCAATGCTAACCAGTAATGTTGGGCAAACGCGTGTAATTAAAACTCATTAGGTTTATTTGGTAAACGGTTTAAAACATTGAAGAGTCATTAAAATTTCATTAAAAAAAATCAAGGTATCAATGAAGCCTTAAGCAAGGGTGGAGTCACCTAACGAATTAATTACTTTTCATGTACGTTTACTCTGTCTATCTAATTATAAAGATTTTGACAGCTATATAGGTAAAAGGAGGTCGAATGACCACAGAATTCTTATTTAAAAATTAGCTGAGAGGGCATTTTTTTTAACACACAAACTTTACCGCGAATGAATCATCTGAGTCCTCGTGAAACACTAATACCAAAAAGTCAAAATAAAAAATTGGCATACGTGAGGTCAAATATCCAGGTATATCTCATGATTTGACACGCACTTGTCATATGTGAGTAAAATATAATTTCAAAGTAGCTCAGTTTTACCGTATAGCGACGCCACAGTTATTTTTAATAATCTGAATAATTAGAAATCATAGGCTGCACGTACACAAAAATAGTTCAATAGTGTTTATCAGCAAAACGCATATTGCTACAATTTTAATTCTGAATTTAATCCTAAACGGCAAAGAAATCTTGGGATGGAGTTATCCTAAAAGAAAAAAGATTTCTCTCAACAGTTTTTAATTAATGCAATCAAGTGTTTGAAAAGCTGCCCTCAATAAATGCTAAGTTCTTTATTTATGAAATGAAAAATGTTAAATACAACACGTAGTAAGTTAACTTTTTCTGTAAATTTCTGTAATGTACGTACAGGTGCCTAATCCGATTGATTAATCTAAAGCATTAACTATTATTAATATACATGTACAACCTAAATTGTGACAACAATGTTTAAAATTCTTTATTTATTGAATGGGAAAAGCGAAATACAATACATGTTTAATAAGTCAAATCTTTTTTCTCTATAGACATCTGTAAATTTACATCCGATAGATTAATCGATTAATCTAAAGCATTAACTATTATTAATATACATGTACAACCTAAATTGTGACAACAATGTTTAAAAGTCTTTATTTATTCACTGGGAAAAGCTTAATACAATACATGATAAGTCATATCTTTTTTCTCTATATAGACTTCTGTAAATTTACATCCGATAGATTAATCGATTAATCTAAAACATTAACTGTTATTAATCTACAATATAAATTGGGACAACAATGTTAAAATCGATGAAAGAACTTGTTCTCTTTACATGCATGTATATCACTAATACAATGTACTCAATTAAGATGCACAATCCTTCATGTTTAGTGCATTTTCCATGTAGCGCAGATGTCAGCGTTTGAAATTTTAACCCCTTGCACAAAATATTTGCGCACGATAATGTGCCTATTTTATGAAGGAACCAGGAAATTAAATAATACAATTAATCGTTGTGATGAGGTCGAAGTAGCAGTAATTATGAAAAGTAAACAAAAGGCAATTAAGTACACGGAGTACAGAAACATAATAGAAAAAGTAAAAAATTAGGTAAACACTTTTTGCAACCACAAAGCTTTTTACATTAGGAGGTGTCACCCCGTGTAACACTGTAATAATTGCACAACTATGAGATTAGATCAACACGCCAAACATTGTAAAATGTAATAACACGAGACAAAGCATTCTTTGCAAATTAATTACAATGAAACAGAATAAAAAGAAAAACAACGAAGAAACTTAACGTCTGTCATAACGTATAGAAATCTTCACGTTAAAATTCTCGTTCATTTATTCATTGTTTTCTATACAAACACCGATCTTATTATACATTGTATTTCATTTTCAGTTGCAACAAAGATTTGCCCCTCAATCTCCTCCTAATAGACAGCCATTCGTAGAACGGCCAGCCCCAAAAGAATTTGAGCAGCCAGTATCTCAGCCAATTAGACGACCATTGCCGTCATCATTTCGCGATGCCAGACCGGAAGTGGCTCCCATTCGAAATGACGCTGCCCAAGAACTTATTTCTAGGGATCCAACATTGCAGGTAATACCCTTAAAACGGGTCCTGATCAATGCGGCATTTTTGTAATTACAGCTGTAACAGTTTCCAATATTTTTTTTGATGAACAATATTCGGCCGCTTTTTTTGGAAGTAATAAAATGTAGGCCTACAACAAAAACAAAATGGGGAACTTTATAGAACTACTTGTACATTACAAATAGTTTCTGAAAAGTGAAAAAAATCACATAAATATATACATGTACATGCATGTACAATGTATTCGTTAAAGCGAACAATGGATATGCACAAAAACGTTTGAGAATATGCTTGGCAGCACACCTTAACTTGCTTAAATTGATATGACAGTGGTTTTAGAAATTTATGTTAGAAAATGGTTAACAAACTTAATCAGGACCATTTTCCGCACACCTTTTTTAAAGCAATTGGGAATCTGAAATTTTTTGCGATAGCTGCAAAATGCAGCATTCGTTCGTATTATTTCAGTACATTCCTCATCGATTCGAAAATTTTGTAAGCATCCTGTAAATTGCGACAAAATTTGGTTCAGTTGACATTCCTGATTGTCGCATGAGTCATGTACCTGTGATCTGCATCTTAAAACAAATTCCCAGCAGTTATATAAGTAATATTTGTTTACGTCTCGCATGTTTGAAACTGAGTCACCAGTAAATTTCAAGGTGATTTTTAATAACTGGTGAAGCCATTGTCAACAATTTGTAACTATATCTCTAAAGTCGATGCGGCCGTCACCATTCTTCGATCATAAAGCAGCGAGAAAGCTTATTATGCAAAGGAGAACAATTTTCCTTTTTGCTTTTTTGTTTAGTGACAGCTTTAACTAGACAGTAAATTGCTCATTTCCTCAATAACCAACCTTTTTACATCTGCATCATGGGGTAGCCCTTGAAAACAGATGCCTTCTAAATAAAACTTGAGCAAAAGTATCAAGAAATGTTTATTCAATTTGAAATACTGTACATAATTGCATATACTGTACTATACAAATTGAACAAAATGCAATGTAAGGATGACAAAAAAACTACCTCGAATTTGAGTCTACTTGGTGCGAAATAGATCGCAACGCGAGCACTGTTGACATGAGAATTGTTCAATATTTCCTTGTTTTATTAAAGCCATCAATTTTTCACATCCGTATTGCAGGTCAACAGGTTGCCATCCAGACAGTCCCAGTTCCGTCCATCGCAAGCGAGCCAAACAGTACAGCGTTTCCCAGCAGCAGCCGAATCCGTTCGACCAACATCTTTCGGCGATGACTCCTTGTTTGACAATCGTCAACGATTCCCAGTAAGACGCCCAATCAAAGACACGGAAGCTCCTGGGTTCCCAGTTCAACCCACGGCCTCATCAGCCACACAGAACCAACAGCAAGAGCAACGAGCCTCACCGGACACCTTTCAAGATTTTGATGATACGAGGCAATTTGGCGATGGCGATGACCAGTCGCAATCATTTTTGCCGGAGGACGACCAATTCAATTCCAGTCCGTTCGATTCTTCGGAGGGCCCAACTCAGCCTTTCTTCAACAGCCAAGAAGACGGTCGTAGCCCGAAGACAGAGCTTCAGACTTCGTCAGAAGCCAGTCAACCAGCACCAAACTCCCAATTTGATTTTGGCGCCGATTCCGCCACGGACAGTTTCCAGCATCCCGAAGAAGACCTTTTCGAGGATCCTCACTCCCAAGATCCTCCTCAGGACGTGGAGGATGAAGATTATAGCCAAGAACCAGAGTTCTTCGTTCCCGACACTCAAGAGAACGATGACCGACGTCCATTTCAATCGCAAGAAGAAGTGGTCAGTAATGGCCGCAGACCAGCGTCCCATTTTGCACCCAAAGAGCGTCCAATCAGTGTTCCAACACGTCGACCATCCCATCAGCTAAATGACCAAACGAACTTCGCCCCACCACCATCATCACACGGTTCCTCATTCAACACGCCACAACAGCCAGCTTTTCGACCAGCCGCTGTCATTCGGCCGACACCTTCTCCACAACCCTCGTTATCGCACAGAGGTAAATATACTAACTTTGAAAGAATATATCGCACCCCCGCTTCAAAAGTGACACAACGCAATCTACATTTTTTTTTAAAAAAAAATTTGATATAAAGCAGGTTTTAGTGCATGGTAAAGTATACACGTATAGTGACAATCCTGTCATTTTGCCGAAACTATGGAAGCCTCAAATACATATCTGAGGTTCGTTTGACTTACTACAAAACCGGAAATCGACAATGTTTGGATTATGTAAAGTTTGAAGCGGGGGTGCATGTTCTGCCCTTTTGTCAAAAAACAAATTATCCCTCTACCTTTACTTTATTTAGAGACAAGTCTGCATTTGTATTAATAATTAAACTGGACTATGAATGCTTTATTTTATCAATACACCCAAATAAATTAATGTTACAACGTTATGTTAATACCCAAACTATAAAAAGCAATGATAGCAGTGACGCGTGCAATAACCCAAGCTATTAAGTACCGGTATATGCGGTCATGAAAATGATATAACATTGGTAAGAAATAAAAAACATCGTGGACTATTGGGCCACGTCATCCTAAGAAGGTTTTAAAGAAAATACAGCATATAACAATAAAACCTTAAGAATACTACAACTATATTTTTACAACCAAATGCTGTTGAAAAAATTAATCTAACGAAATGTGAATAATCAGTTCCGCTTATATACGCATGTAGCCGTTGAAAACACAAAACGTCGTTGAAGTTTACTATATTTTTGAATAGTTTTTATATGTTCTTATATTTAAGAAAAATGTTTAAGCTGAAGCTCTTAGGGGAAAAAAATTATGTTTTGTTCATTCGGTTTTTTTCGTCGTTGATACAATATTCGGTTCATGACCATCTCAAGAAACATAACTTATCAGCACTCTATAAGTTTATCATATGCAAATTCCCGACCTTAATTTCATTTTGTTGATCCAGAGCACGATCCAGATCGCTCGATTAAGGCGCGGCAGGCTAGCCAGCCAAGCTTTTTATCAGATGAAACACAAATGCCATAAACAAAAAAAAAAAACATGCAATCAAAAACGTGAAGGGTTTTTTGGTTCCAGTCGTGTAACCACTTCCTGTCTGCCATATGTGTTTTCTTGGTTTAGTAAACCTTTTTTCGTTTTTATCTCAGGTGTCTCTGGCGTGGTACAGTCTCCGCAAGTCGACAAACCAGACCCGCCGCGCCATTTTCCTCGCCCCTCCGTCATCAGCGACGATAGCAATCGCCATCAGAACGAGGCCAGATTCAGCGTTCCTGCGCGACCGAACCCTCCACGTGCCCTGGAAGGCGGAAGTAACTTTGACTTCCGGGCCCCACTGAGAGCGGCCGAACCAACTACGCAGAAACCGAGGTTCGTCCAGACGCAACCTCCGGTCAGGGGCGACCTGCACCACTTCCGGCAAATGCCGAGCAGCTTCAGGTCACCCGTTCCGCAACGGACCCAGGCAGTGACTGAAGCCAATATCGACGACTCCCAGACGTTCCAAGAGGAAAACTTCGACGACAACCAAGAGCAAGTGTTCACCAGAATCCCATCTCACCACACAAAACCCGGGGTTCTCGGAACTGCCCGGGTTACGTCCCAGTTCTTCCAGCACAACGACGAGTCCACGGGTCAGTTGTCCCCATCTTTCGCAAGAGCCACAGAACCCACAAACTTCGACGCCGAAACGGAAAGGCCACGGTTTTCTTTGAGCAGCGGCCACTTCTCAGGTCCCAGCACGCAGTTCGACCGAAGCCCGAGCCGCGCTCCTCAGGTCCTCCAACGGACGACCACCGTGCGTAGACGTCCACTTCCCAGGCCGGAAACTACTTCCTCTTCCATCCAATCCGATTTTGCCTTCAACTCGCCGCAGTCGACCATCGATGACTCCACGCAGTTCCAATTGCCGCAATCCAAGTTTTCGACCTCTGAAGATGATTTTAACAGGCGTCCAACGGTCCAGCGAGAGAATTCGGACACCAAGCTGAAATCCCATAAACGGCTTCCCATCACCCAGTCCGCTGGCAGGCTGGTGACTGCCAACAGGGGGAGCAAGAGAGGACCTGTGCTCAACGGACGCACTTCCGCTGCTCAATTCGTAACGGAAAACACCATCGATGACAACGGTTTTCAAGAATCCTTGCCATCGAGGACACGCGGAGGAGGTCATGCATCGAGGTAAGTCACATACAGTACTGTATCATGGATTTTATTGCTTTTTAAATTTAGGAAACCTGAAGTAGGGAAGTGCAGATTTTGCTGTCATGTCCAACCAGAAACTCCAATTTATTAACATATTTATGCAACAGTATTAAAATCTGAACGTTATATAGATTTTTTTCAATTTATAATTCTTTATGTTTCATTCCCATGACTAACATGGAAGTCATAACAGGAGAACAATAAAAGTAAGTTTCTCAAAAGTACATGCACATGTATAATACTTTAGACTGTTGCAGAATATAAAGCGTTGTTTGATGATGGGGACAGAATACGTTAGTTTTTTTCCCGTTCCCATTCGTTATTTACGCTAATAGCCTAATTTCAATTAAGACTGCTTTCTTAACCATGACAATTATGCATATCTTTGGTAATGACGTCCTACGCAATGCACTTCCTTAATTGAGACCACATGAGATATCATTGCTTCAGTGCAGCAAATAACAAAGGCAGGAAATGTAAAATTTTTAACAGCGAGTTTAAACCAAGTAATTCAAAATCTGTATCTATAAAAGGCAAAACGCCTCCATCTTGGTGTTTACGCGGGCCATTCCAAAATTGCCCTTTTCCCGTCT
>JAQGAO010001789.1:0-22540 GCA_034697705.1 Ommatoiulus sabulosus | reverse complement strand
CGGGGCAAAAGCGCCGCTTATGGGCTAATTCCGAATGAATGGATAGTTCATCGCCGGCGTATTGGCGGAGTTATTGTTGTATTTGTCCAGTGCTCGAGCTCGTGGGGCTGCTTACCTTTTTCCCTAACCTGGTCCTTTTAAGGACCAAGGGGTACCTGGCCAGTTGCAAGTTCCCACAGAAATCTCATATTCAACCTCCCTGACTTTTCCAGGTTTTTAAACATTTTCCTGACCATGTGACACTATCAAAATTGACGTATGGCAACGTTTAATTTTCCACCATTTTGCAAAAACGACACTGAACAAAATATTCAAATTTAAAACAGGAAAATTTTGAAAATTTTACAAAATTAGCATGAGAAGATTTTGAACATTTTAAAAATTCGTATTCGGAAAATGTTGAAATTTTTTTAAATTTGTCCTTGGAAACTGTTGAGAATTTGGCAAATTTGTACTGGGGATATTTTAAAAAGTTTGCAAATGGACCTTGAGCTAATCACATAGAAGTATTCATTTTGGATTGTGATAACATTAATACGTTGAATTTCACTGACGTTTTCAAAATAAAAGTCATTCTTCCCTGACTTTTCCAGGTCTGGGAGAATTACATTGACCCTGAACCTTGACTGGCGTCAAGGGTTTCACAGTCATGCACACAATTAATTTCAGTGATAGTTTATACGTGATAAGATCAAACCTTTGAAACAGTGTTGCCATGTACTGCATGGATATATTCTGAAAATATCGCTTCAAGTATGCAGCTACAGGCAATTGTTTCAGTTGAAATAACGTTCCGTGAATTTTTCACAATATATTTCCGGCTATAACTTTCCTAGTGTGTGGCTGTCTTCACAGGCCACAAACCCAATGTTACCTAACGAAGTTTTTGTTTTAACGATTTTGCCTAATGAGCTAAAGGCAAGTATAGCTCATTATTATTCGAATCAGGAGTTGCTTCGGAAAAACTCCCCATGCAAGTGCAGGATTTATCATCGAGTCTCCATTACTACAATCACTGCGTTAATTCACCACCTTTTTAGAAGGGTTCATCTTTTGCCAATATGACATTAGCGGTCACGTTAATCCAGTATTGCTCCAGACACTCCATCTGTATTAGCCCACCGCATCCCCCATAACCCATTGTTATCCCTTCCGAATGCAGTGTCTACTCGGAAGATGGAGTGTCCCGCATCCAGGGGACTCAGCGTTATCAGCGCCATGGCGGGCGACAATGTCCCTACCGAGATAAACTCCAGTTTTGCTAATCCGCTTTAAGTAACCCTCGAGAGCCTCTCATCGGTTCTCGATTGCAAACTAGACTCGATTAAATCAAGCGCGAAACGTCATTTTGCTTTGACAAATTGTTGGAAAACGATGGATGGAACTCCCAACCGGGTGGGATGGGGGCTGCAGCAGCGCCCTCTGTTTCCTTCCATTTTTCAACCGGGATTAGCGAAATGTTCATTGCCGCCATCATGATATTTCTCCCTACATCTTCCCCTAGCACATTTTCCAATCTAACAAACTTGAACTCGATTATCATCTTGGAATCAATTAGCAGACAAAAGTCGATGGAGTGTCCAATCTTTTGCGTTGTGCCTTCAAATTTCAGTTCCAGAGCCCTTCGAGTAGCTCTGGCATAGATCTTGACTGTCCCGTCTTGGCCAAGTCTAATGTCTTGTGACAACTTAGGGACGCAGCTGGCTAATGACCGAGTATCGCTGAAGAGTTTATTATTCTTACAACCGAGTAAGCCTCTCGTCGTCTCGGAAAAATAACAAAATGGGGGGAAAATCGCCGGTCCAATTAGCCTTTCAAATTAAAAAGCGACGAGGAAACGTCGATGGCGATCGTAGGCTTCTTAAGCAGATTGAAAGCTCGGTCGTAATTGGGGGATTTTCAGGCGTGTAATTAGCTGCTGGCCACTCGGCGATGGCCAGATTTGTCGCTTTTACTTTTAGAGAAACATCTCAGGACACGTAATCCGTCTTCGTATATGTCGAGGTTAAGTCGTGGCGCTCGGTAACCCTAGCGAACCCAAAAGACCAGAGTTTTCCCTCAACTTGATCAACGCCATAAACTTTCTAAACACAACGTATTAAGTTTTAATCATGCTGAAGCTGAATCCTCAATAATTCATGATGGTCAGGAAGCCAGAGATTGAAAGTCTATATTTTTGTAACTTTTCCTATATCAGAGTACCCCAGAAATTTCATCTTGACCAACGACAATGTCAAAATTGACATATGCCAAGATAATCCACGATTTTACACATTTGCATTCGGAATCTGTTGAAAATTCTACAAATTTCTACCCGGAAAAAGTTGAAAATTCTACAAAATCTTTACTAAAAACAGTTGAGAATTTTGCAAATGTGTTTTCGGAAACAGTGGAAAATTTTGCAAATTTCTATCACGAAAAGTTTTAAAATTTGCAAATTTGCAAATGTCAAAATTGACATATGCCAAGATAATCCACGATTTTACACATTTGTATTCGGAAAATGTTGAAAGTTTTTCAAATTTCTACCCGGAAAAAGTTGAAAATTCTACAAATCTGTACTAAGAACAGTTGATAATTTTGCAAATGTGTTTTCGGAAACAGTGGAAAAATTTTCAAATTTGTATCACGAAAAGTTTTAAAAATCCAGACATTTTCAATTTCCCTGACTTTTCCAGGTCTATGTATATTTTTTAATAAATTTAATAATTGCTTTTCCAGGTCTATATATATTTTTAATAAATTGCCGTGTATCACACGGCAATCACAAAATATCACATTGCCCACAAAAAATTTTTCGGAACAGGGTATTCTGAAAGTGAGAGACAAAATGTTGCTTATGCAGTATAAATTTAGTTGACCGCAATTCATAATGGATTATATGAATTTTACATAGTTCCCGAAAGCTTTTGGCAATATAGAATAAATATTTAATCTATCAAATTAGTCTAGCCTTTGCCCAAATTTATATTAATTGCCGTTTCTTTCAAAAATTTCATCGACAAACATTTCGCATTAAGTCGTTTGCAAAATTCAAACAATGAATCTGCTTATAAAACGTAAATTAGACGAAATAGTTTCCTTAAAAACGTCGATCGTTTGGAATAAATGAAAATGTATTGATCAACTTTAAAAAATGTGAATGGAAGGTGAAATTTGCGAGACAAAACTGGTGTATTTTTGGAAATTGTTGCCATTGCTGCGTAGGCTTTGCGACAATCTTAATATGTTCAACTATGTGTTCTGCTTTACGTTGTGTCCTATGTGCACATTACATTTCAAAACTGCAAAATTCTGCCAACATGTAGGCTAAATTGTAGATTTATTTCACTTTTTATAAATTTCTCATTACGTCATTTCCACGATCAACGATAGCAGTCGATATACTGTACATACAATGCTTGACAGGCAGTGTTTTTTCTTGTCGTGTTATATTAATTTTACTTTTTCACTATTTACAGACCTCCATTCCCATTCCCGCTCCATTCGCTGGCATAATCCAAGAACGTTTCGTCGAAGATGGCGCCACCGTTCAACCCGGCCTTAAATTATTCAAACTTATACGAGCTGGTAACTCACTGAACTTGGTTTTTAGATAATTTTGAAATGAGGGAACCTCACTAACGCAATGCATTTTTTTTGGCTTGTAAATATCTTTTAGATGGAGCAGTTTCAACCTCCAAAGCCAAGCCCGCAGCCAGTGCCGCAGCTCCACCACCCCCTCCACCTTCTCCCCCTGCTGCTGGAGCCATTCCCAGCGCCCCTCCCGCCGCCCCACCCACACCAAAGGCCCCAATTTCCTCGACACCTGTGTCAGCTGTGAAACCCACAGCAGCGGCACCCCCATCGCCACCCAAAGGCGTTGATCCATCCAGCAAAATCACTGGTACAAGAACGGAACAAAGGGTAAGATTACTACATTCAGGACATTAGTTAGAATGTTGATGGAAGTGAAGACATTTTGCAGAGAAATCATTTGTGATGACGATGGATAGTAAATAACTGCAATTTTTAATAACTACATGGACAAATCTGAACTACATCTTGAGCTTATGAATGATTGGTAAACATCTGAGCAACAGTGTGAACGGTATCGTACAGTCTGATGTCAAGATAAATGGTTCTCAAGAGATCCACAAGCTATGGAACTTTAGCGTATGGCCTGTTTTTCATTAGCAGCCATCTTGACTCAGAAAAGAAGAAAAATTTAAGACCTAGTGTTCTGCTGAATACAGTATCCGAACCAAAAAGAATATTACACAATTGACCCTAACGCAGATTTCGTCGCCATGCCTATGTAACGTGACATTTCATTCATTCCATTGTCAAAAATTACCTGGAGGCATGTTCTTTTAGTTGTTGATTCGATGAAAAGATCATATGCGGTGTAGCCCCATACGTAACTCTGCATAAGATCCATTGCATGCAGTAGTAATTAATGCTCCCTATGCCCACAAAATGCGGCATCACAGCGCCATCTATGATGAATTCTGCGCAATAGGGGATCCTGCAACTGTACCATATGATTTTTGAAAAGCCAAGGGAAAGAAATTACCTTAGATATATAAGAATAATTAGACACAAATTATTTTAATGTTGTTTTCGAAGGGAAAGAAATTACCTTAGATATATAAGATTAATTAGACACAAATTATTTTAATGTTGTTTTCGTGGCCTGATCAACGATTTTGTATCGCTTGTTCTCGAGGATTGCACAATTTTCTCAAATGTGAGATTCATAAAAAAAATGAACAACTTTGTCACACAAACGTCAAAATGTACTCAAGATAGATCTCTGGTTCATGCATGGCCTTAAAGCGCTATATGGTGGCAAGGGCATAAATGTGCCAACTTGCTTGCAAGTTTAATTTCCCTTTATTATATGGCAGGCAAATCACGGGTAGGCATAAAACAAAGTCTAAAAGCGGTTTACTGCCAGCAACGGCGCTTTAAACCTGGACTTCCTTTTAACCCCGTAGGTCAAGATGAATCGCATGCGGCAAAGGATTGCGCAGCGGCTAAAGGATGCTCAGAATACCAATGCAATGCTGACCACGTTCAATGAAATTGACATGGGGTGAGTGCAGTTCCACCAGTTTCCACTAATCGAATTTCGTAATCTTTCACCGACCCGCTGTCGTGCATATTTAATTAAAGTGGGCCTCGATGGACAGGCTGCGCTTAGTGTTTTCATGTTGCTTTTTGCTAATTTGATGCAGCAACGTTATGGATATGCGCAAGAAGCACCAAGACGCCTTCGTTAAGAGACATAATATCAAGATGGGCTTCATGTCCGCATTTGTCAAGGCCAGCGCCTATGCCCTGCAGGAGCAACCCGTTGTCAATGGAGGTAGGTAGCGCATTACGACTAATAACTTCCTGTTTCGCTGCAGTGTCGCAGAATCCGTAACTTGAGTGGTACCAACTCCCTCATGCTCATTTTACGGACATCTTTCCTGTTTCTAGTAATCGATGGACTGGACGTTGTATATAGAGATTATATCGACATAAGCGTGGCAGTTGCAACACCAAAGGTATAAAGTGCTGTTTTGAATATGTAAAATTGAACTTTTTGACATCACCTGTTGTAAGCATTTAACAACTCTTTCAGGGGCTCGTGGTGCCCGTACTTCGCAACGTGGAGCAAATGAACTACGCCGACATTGAAAAGGGAATAATGGCTTTGGGAGAAAAAGTAAGATTTCAGTGCGATGTGGCAAAAATGATTGGCCTTCTGTGAGATTGAGAAAGTTTTAACGAGTTTTCGAATTATGTTTAGGCAAAAACTGGTTCATTAGCAATCGAAGATATGGATGGCGGCACCTTCACCATTAGTAATGGAGGAGTTTTTGGATCAATGTTCGGCACCCCCATCATAAACCCACCTCAATCGGCTATTTTGGGGATGCACGCCATTATCGAGCGCCCTGTTGTGATTGCCGGAAAGGTAATTTCCTAATTACCGTAGTTAATTTTAAGATAAAGAAATAAGAATAAGATAATGCATTTCTTGCATTGAGGCTGCAAATTCCTCCACTCCTTATTTATTTATTTCTCTTTCAAGTATTAGTTCATAAAAGACTTGTCCGTATATATTTTTTTAAAAAAAACTAAATTTCCAACTTTCAAACTGAGTTACAATGAACAACTGACAAAGTTGTCATTGTGAAGTGCAGACTCAACAAATTTGGAACATAATTGTCTTATAATCATATTTTACATAGCGGATGATAGCGCATTATAAATATGGCACATTCTGACATACATGTACATGTATTGCAAAGTATAAGAACTTATGGTTCTTATTCATTTTTCCGCTGAATATTTCTCAATTTCGCTTGTTTTTAGGTTGAAATCCGCCCAATGATGTACGTTGCCCTGACCTATGACCATAGGCTTATCGATGGCAGAGAAGCAGTTTTATTTCTAAGGAAAATCAAAGCTGCGGTTGAAGATCCACGCGTGATACTTTTAGACATTTAAAACGTTGACGCGGTTTACTTTCTCGTTTCGTTTAGTTATTTAGCAAAGTTTAGTGCACAAGAGAGAATGTAGGCCTAATTTCAATGAAATGTTCCCCAGGGGTAAATGCAAATTTGTTTTCAAACCTAGCCATGACATGGGGAACTTCAGATTTCTAGAATTTGCGCTTCATCCGCCAGCTCATCGTGGATTAACGTGAGCTGGCATTTTCCTACATGATTTCCACGCTTAATTGTTATTTCTACGATCATCCGCATCGCGAATAATGACTAACTGTTGAAATGCAAAAAGTTTACAAACTCACCAAATGGAAACGAATCATCTGGAAAGGCCGCCATTGATATTCGCTTCGGTACTGGTGGCGCCCTCAGGTGACGGTTCTCTCGTTATTACGGAGACCGCAAAAGGACGCGAGCATTTCTAATTCGCTTCAATACAAAGTTGCCACTTGAAAAATTGTTTAAAAACGTTTTTTTTAAAACAAGACTCAAACTTTGCAACATATAATAAAGTAATCATAACGCAAGCGCCTTAATTTGCTGTCCGTGTTATTTTCTTTCACAAAAATGTACAAGAAAAGACCCTTGTAATGTATTTAATTTTTAAATTTGACCTTTAGTCAAATGTAAAAATTAGCTCTTGATATCAATATTGAACATTATAATAAATTATATGCTTGGAATTTATGGAAACATAGTCCAAAATTTTGTTTAATGGAAACACCAAAAAGGACTTCATTTATTGGCAACTTATTTATCTAGAAAACCGTACACGTACGAAGTTCTTAAAAGTGAAATTTAGAATTGCTGATTTCTATCGTTATACTGTAGAAACTAAAATTTTATCGAAAACATTAAATTTATGCCCAAAACTGCATGTACAGAACCTTCAAAAACATTCCCATAGAGAATGAAACACAAGGATCCCCTCTTAAGATGATACAATATTTCAATTTTTTTTACCAAAAAAAAAAAAATGCATTTATCTTAAAATATTAGCTAGAACGATTCGTTGACCAGAAAATGAAAGTTTATTTTGATATAATCTTTTATTTTTGCTAATCCTCTCAATACAGATAAAAACATTTTTTTAAAATTGCATTTTTAAAATTGTCAAAAACTGCCGATTAAAACAAAGTATTTAATTACTTCAACATCGTTTATCATTCTTTGGCCTCTTTCGAAATATTGAATTTTAAATAGATATTCTTCTAGCACCAATAAATTAATGAATAAATTAACAGCTTCTATTTGATAAATACAATTATTCCGAAATGTTCATATTTTCACCCTTCTCACCAGAAATCCACCACAGAAAACCGATTTTCTGATAAAATCACTAACCAGATCAGACACTCGATTTCACTTCACAATTTTTACCGGTAAATCCGTCGGCGCAGTAGCACACGTAGGCTCCATCGGCTTTGGGACGGCTGATGCAGGTGCCTCCATTCACGCAGGGAGAATTAGAATTGCAATAGGTCAATTCTTTAGAAAAAGAGTAACATAAATTAAGTTTTATGAGAAAAAATATATCATGGATAATTTTAAGGATCGTGAAGAAAATGACTAATTAAACGTACCTTCGTCACATCGCATACCACCCCAGCCAGGTTGGCAAGTGCATTCCCAGGGTTCGGTACAGTTTCCATATTTGCACCCAGGATATGGCACACACTGGTCACAGTTTTCGCCTGACCAGCCTACACGACACCTACGGACCGTGATAATGCAGGTTAAACATTCTGTAAGGCCATCCTGGTTTTCAACCAGCTACATAAAATTTACCAAAAACGTCAATCATATTACCTGCACTCTCCAGGACGAGAACAAGAACCATGAAGATGATGGCATCCTTTACTGCACACGGCTAAAAACAATTTTAAGGAATATTTTTATTATACTGTACTTCATGTTACCTTTGTAGTTTGTATTTTGGCGATTATATTTTAAAGATGTCTTAACATCCCCCCCCCCCTTTTCCCGGATTCGTCTGCCACGGGAGAAATAACTCTTAAGGATTTTATCCTTTATTGGATTAAGGATAGTGTTAGGTATTTAACAAGAATGTTGCTTAAATGTAGAAAGTTGCCAACAGAACCTTTGTGGTTTAACTTAAGAATATGCAATTCAGAGTAAAGGGTTTCTTCGGTTTTTAAACTTGATCAAATGAAAAAAAAAAAAAAAAACTGAAATGCACTACGATTAACGAGGAAATATACAACAGACATAGTTTTGCAAATATGACTTAACTTGAGAAATATTTATACTTAAGGCCGTCAGACACGAGGCAATTTTTTGCCAAATTTAAGGCAAGTCCCATTTATGAGCATTTTACTAAACATGGCTTTTAAAAATGAAAATTGCACACTGAAATTAATTAGACTTCATTCATGTTTTTAAGATTGAAAAAAATAGAACATTTGATTCCTCATAATTTGCAGTGAACAAAACATTAGTTTTTGAACATGCCTAGAAATATGACAACAAATTAATTCGTTTATGACGGCCTTTATATAATAAAAAGATGATGTAGCTGCTTATAATTTTACAAAATTAATATGAAAATAATTCAAAAAGGCACATTAAGTTACACGTGCATTTATTTCACGTGTTTCTACACCACAACTTGAATTATATTTTTAATTAAATTAAATTTTCTGCCATCAACCTATCCAAGCTCACCTGTTTCACAAAACAAGCCTTGCCATCCTGTTTCGCAACGACATTCAAAGGGCTTATTGCAGGAGCCATGGGCACATCCAGGGAGGGGCTTGCATTTCTCGCACAATTCACCATCCCAACCGATGCGACATCTGCCAATATAAATACGAATGATGTACAATAGTAAGTGTTAAAATTCTGCCCCATTAGCCATAATGTTTCAACTTAGAACTTATCAAATAATTCTAAAAGATTTTGGGCAAAGATAACCCCTGATTTGCATGTAGAGGAAAGGGTTATGGTCGACCAAATAAAAACAAAACCGTCCGTTTTTTAGCTTGTATTTTTCATTTGAAATTTAATTATGCATTTTTCCTGCATAATACGTATTGTATTTATTAGTGAATAAAATCAATACATTAAACCAAGATTTACTTTTTCAACGTCCAGCTTAGGAGATATGGCATCATTTAAAGCACACCCAAAAATGCATCATATTGCTCAAATAAACATAAAAGAAATCCAGAATATTTACATAAGCATTTGTGAAACGCTTGAAATAGTTTATTTTTCATTTTTTATCGAGTTGAAAACCGCAAAACTCCTGAAAAACGCATTTAAAGGCTGCACGGCGTAACTCTGATGTTCGTAAGGATTGTCATCCTTATTATATCTTTTGCAATAAAATTATGATTGCACAAGTACATGGAGTGTTTGTACCTTAGGAACGTTTTACATTGGCTCAAAATATCATCACCAAATGTTTCACGCATTATGTGAGAACAAATTTGTTGCCACTTATCCCATGAAAGATGGCAATCGCTAAGAACATTGTCTTCACAAGTCATTTCCCCAGAGTTTCTGTTTTCAACTCGATGAAGAAATGAGAAATAAAATAAAATTTAATGATATCACACGTGCTTCTGTAAGCTAAGTGTTTCGTATGCTGTATTGTTTCGTTTAAAGCAGAATTTAATGCAAATATCTTTGCTTAAAAAAATTAGCAAACTATACCATTAATAAGCATTTCAGTTCAATTCCGGGAATTTATTGCGTCCCCTTCCTCGTACTAGTTTCAGGTTTTTGTTTGCAAAAATTTGGTCGATTTCAGGGCATCCCATATATCATGGAAAAGAAATGAATTTCAAACTGTGTTCAGACTCAAAACTTCAAATATCAACTCGCTTTATTTTCGAAATGCATTGTGAAAAGCATTTCGCAATTAGCATAAAGTTGAAAAAAGACTTTTCAAAGTGTGGCTTTTTGATAATTAATGCCATTAGACTTCAAAAAATTTTAAGATGCATTTAACAAGTCGCGTCATTTATTAGGTTGTTTTTCAGCATGTTCAATGTAACCAAAAAAACACAGAAATAAGCAGTGGAATGCGGTTCATGCCAAAAGCTTCATCAAATTTACCTGACTCAAAATTCAGGTTTTCCAAACCGCTTTTTTGCTGTTTTTCCGAGCAATTTATATGAAAATTTCATAGCTAGACTCCCCAGAGCTATATGCCATTTTGTTACGTCATAATCGTTTGCCTCTGTAATTGGAGTCGACCTCGAATCTTCGAAAACTGTTTCTTGATGCCCCATCAAATGTTGCCCGTGTGGGTACACAATGACCCACATTTCGAACTGATTAATATTTGAAACGGAAATGCCACAAAAATGGTCCGTCTGGTTCTGGTGGCATATAAGGAAATTACTTGGTCCTAAAACTAATCTGATGACCCAGTGCCCCCAACCGAGTGGCAATGAAAATAATATCGAGGATGTAATTTCAAGACTAAAAATGGCAATACTCGACATACATGTCAATTAAACAGAGGGAAAAAAACGATTCTTGGAAATTTGGTTTTAGCTCGGCGCATAAATTAATGGACATTGTAGCATCAGAATTAACTATAAAGGAAGTACATCTTTGAGGAAACAGCTGCTTTAATTGTATAGACCTGCGCAACAGTGTTTCCATAACATTTTAAATGTTTCACACAAAAATTCAGGAAACAGATTTGGCTCAATATTTTTGTTGCAAAACACTGTTTCATGACATGTTTCCGCGACCCATCCAGTGTCGGTTCAGATCAAAGGGTGAAAATGTTTCCGAAACATTCTGGTAGTGGCAATTCTATCAAGGGAGCCAATTAAATGGGTGCCATCCATTGCACATGGTGTCCTCCATTGTGTTGCAAGTGAAAGTGTTTCGTTTATGAGGACAACTTTTGCATTCCAAAACATGTTTCCGCAGCAGATATGCAGAAACAATGTTTCGGCAGCACATAAACAGAAACATGTTTCGGCAACATTTTCAAGAATTTGAAACAGAAATTTACGAAACTAATGATTTGAAATTTGTTTTTCATAAACGCATGATCACAGCTGAAAGCGCAAATATCAATAAAATATTTTGATTCCATATTTCCAGTATTTTTTTTAATCAAATTATGTGGTAGATTTTTTGCACAGAGTTAATGATGATTAAAAAACTAAGGAAAAATAAGATTAAAAGCAGAAGATCATTACTTCTGTTGATTTTCTATTTCCTTCTTAAATAGTATTGCAAATTAAATCTGTAATGCAAACATTTTCGTTTTAACGAATTATTATACATTCAATACTTAATTTCCCTCTTGTATTAATCTCTGCTGTTTATCTAATACTTTGGGCGGATTTGAACTAGTCATATACATGTATACACATAAAATGTTGAATTCTCCCATTTATGTTTTAAAAAAGAAAGAAACTTGGCTGTCGTCGAACATCATAAATAATGGCTATTTTTTAAATAAACATAAGTTTAAATTTCATTAAATTTTAAAAAATTTCAATTTTATTTTAATAGATGAGTTATAATAAAAGGAAAACAAATCTTGAAGTTACAATCCTTAATTACAGTAACTTTTCGCATTGTAGGAGATAACCTCAAACGTGCCCCAATTCTCATGAATCTTCGATTTCACTAATCAAATAAAATATGAAATTCATTGTAAGATATTCTTACCGGCACTCGTTGGGTTTTGTGCAATAACCCCTGGTGGAATGGCAACCCTTTTTACAGATGGCTGCGAAAAAACAAAAGAAATAAAATCAAGGGACAGTTTATGGTTCAACGGGTGGGCGCCGAGTCGAACATTTTGTCCTTATGCAAATCGAGTAATTTTTATTTAATTGTTGACCTAAATTGGCCTACTAATCCGGGCCAATGGCGTCCCACCTTCCTACCCACCTCGAAACTAGGGCGGATTTCATGGGTAAATAAAAAGGCCGTGACTACTTACGATCTGAGCAGAAGAGGCCATCCCAGCCGTCGTTGCAAGAGCACTCAAAACTCGAATTTCTGCAAACACCGTTGACACAGCCGTACAAAGGGACGCACTTGTTGCAATGAGGACCAGTCCAACCTGTTGAAGCCAGAATCAGAGATGAGCAAAAAACCACAATGCTAATCAGACGAGGAAACAATTTCAAGCAACCAGGAAAAAGCTGATCTGGAGTTGAGATCATGGAAAAGCAAACAAGAATGTTGCAAAGTTCATTCCATCTGCAAGTTGTTTACAAAAATCTAGGTTTTCCTATTTATTTAAAAATGAGGTAAATGTAAAAATAATCCGAAACGATTTTTTCCATATTTACCGATTTAAAAATAAATAAATAGGAAAACGGATTTTTTGAAGCAGCTCTACTGGAATGAATATGTTTATTACGTTTTTGCCTTTGCATGAATTTTGCTTTACAAAAAGTATTTGTACGGGTAAAATCTAGAATAAAATAATAATAAAAAAAATCCGTTTAAAAGTGTTTTGTGAAATAATGTTTACCTAAGCGACAATGACATTCTCCTGGTCGGTTACAGTAACCTTTCTCAGCATGGCAGCCATCTCGGCAGATGGGGTCGGTGCAAGTTGGTCCGGTCCACCCAGTGCGGCATTCCTTTTTGCCTTCGTGGGTGCAGACGTAGTGCCCAAAATCGTTGTTTCGATCCAAGCACATCTGAAAATTTACATCAGACACCATTAAAGTTTGTTCAATTTCCGTCAAATGAGCTACTGTTAATTTATAAGTACATTAATAAACTTAGCACCAAATTTTTACA
Organism: Ommatoiulus sabulosus; assembly: GCA_034697705.1. Taxonomy (NCBI): domain Eukaryota; kingdom Metazoa; phylum Arthropoda; class Diplopoda; order Julida; family Julidae; genus Ommatoiulus; species Ommatoiulus sabulosus. The sequence continues at coordinate 9,299 of JAQGAO010001789.1, read as the reverse complement.
TTTAGTAGGGTGATATACAGTACATGTACCTACAATATTAAAAACCCAAAAAAGCACTTATTCACACATGTTTAATAGAAACATATAAATTGAGCATTTTTAAAATTTTTCTTCTTAATTTCTTTTTTTAAATGAGGAAAATGACTCAGAAAATCGCTCCAAACGGATTGTTGCTTCATTTTATAATCCAATTAATGTCCAAATTTAACGTTTTGCAATTTGTGGTAATCGATTGTTCGAAGCTGAATAATGCAAATAAAAGTAGCACCATGGTGGGTGAAAATGTTTGCGTAAATGCATGATTTATATCAAGAGGCACTTCTATTTTTGTATCATTGACTTAAATCGTTGGTAAATGTTGTTTTAATGAAACATTTAAACATTCAATTTACTTATAAATCAACATGTATCAGCATGATAAAAAACAACTTTCAAACTTTTATTTGGCAGATTTGAGACACAGTAAATTATACAAAATAAGAAATGGCGGGTGGCTATTTAGCACAAAGGAAACCTTTAAATACAAGCCTCAAATAAATACAAACTATTTTCTACGAGCCATATCTACTGCATATACTGTAATGTTTGTAGAATTAATAAGAAAATTTTTCGTCCGAGATTCTTTCGCAAAAGTCTCTGTACATACATGTTCACTGTATACAGTGTATATGGAAATAAATATCGTAAATACTCACGGACTGAAAAAGGGTACCAAGAAATAAATAAAAGCTAACCTTCTGCATTCTGCCTCATCCCATGTTTACGAAAAAATTATTATACACGTTTCTATTTATTCTCAATGTAAATTACGAAAATATTCAAAATCTCTATGAAATTAGCTAGCGATTACACTTCATATTTCTGAATTTCCCGCGCATTAATTTAAAACATAAAAATGCATCGAGTCAAACGCGTATTTTTTTAACACATTTTTTTTTCACAAAATGTGAATAATCCCAATCGTTAGCCATTTCCCTTGTTGTCTATAGTCCCAAATAAATTTAAATCCAATAGAGCATGAGTTGTGAGCTGGAATTTCTTTAAAATTTAAAAAAAAAATTCCAAAATTAATTTTTCGTTTTTTATAACATTTATTAATTTTATAAAGGTTATTTCGCAGCAGTCCGAATGTTGCCCACCTATTACCCCAGTATTTCGAAGTAAACCTATAAAACCCGAACTGTAAAACCAGTAAAACATAGCAGGTAGTTCAAGGTAACACCTAGAGGTATTAAAACTCAGACGGTTTAATTTGGAAACGAACTTGACATTGAGCGAAGTGGAGCTATAAAGGGATGTGCAAACGACCTGAAATTTGGCACGGGAAGAGAACCCCGATGAACTCAGAAGAAACTAACGGGTGAATAATGTCATGACCCGATTGTATCTCGTCCAAACAGGATTCAGAATGTCGTAACTCGAGTAACTGCACGAAGGTGTCGAAGGTGTGGGGGGGTCGATTAATTACCAACCGAAAAACCCAAATAAGGTTTTTACGGTGGTCAAGAAGTCCACTACCCTACCTATGCGCCGGGTGAGGTTTTGCAGTGTTTCCACAGCGGCAACGAGCATTGGATTCACGTGGGGTTGCCACGAGGCGGACACCACGAAGCGCCCCTGGCGTTTAAACCCACCCTCACCATGAACATTTCGTCTAGCAAGTCGAAAATATCGCACCTTAGTACAGTTGTTTCCGTAAAAGGCTGTTTGGCAGCTGACCCTCATGACGTACTCGAACACGGTGCCGTTGCTCACGTCACGCTCCTTTTTCCATCCTTCGGTCACTTTGAGGGACTTCTGCTGATTCGAGCGAGATATCAACAGACCAGGAACACCTTCAAGAGTAATAATTGAATTGCAGTTTTATCATAATTGTTAACAAAGATTTTGAAATTGTTTGACTATTTTAACAAAGATTTTGAAAATGTTGACTATTTTTATAAAGATTTTGACTATTTTAACAAAGATTTTGAAATTGTTTGACTATTTCTAACAAAGATTTTGAAAATGTTGACTATTTTAATAAAGATTTTTAAAATTTTGACGATTTTTACAAAGATTTTGACTATTTTTAACAAAGATTTTTAAAATGTTGACTGTTTTTACAATGATTTTCAAAATTTCGACTACTGTTACAAAGATTTTAAATTGTTGATTATTTTAACAAAGAATTTTAAAACGTTGACTATTTCAACATAGACTTTTACAATTTTTACTATTTATACAAAGATTTATTTTTAAAATGTTGACTATTTTGACAAAGCATTTTAAAATCCCGTCTATTTATACAACGATTTTGAAAGGTTTGACTATTTTTACAAAGATTTTTAAAATGTTAACTATTTTAACAAAGATGTTTTAAATTTTTACTGTTTTTACATTATCCGGAGTCAGATTAACCGGGATCATCTTTCACATTCTGTCATTGCTAAAATAAGCTAGCCAAGGGAAAGATGTTATATTTTTTTAAAGAAACAAAATATTAGAATTTGTCAGACTTAATAAGATTTTTATAAAAACTGCCTATAAAAATACAAATGACACAAAACCTTTTTCCAAAAAAATACAATTTTTAGGAAAACTATAAAAAATTTCTGAATAAATGAGAACATTTTCATGTTGATACCATTTTGATTCAGAAATCATTTTCGAAACGAAATGATACAATTATAAGGGGAGAAAAAATCCTAGAAATGGAAATTTTTTTCTTACATGTTTTTTTAAAAACACAATAATAAAGTTCACCATATTATTTTTTTAATTACATTTCCTTTGATGTCAAATTTGTTTATTATTTCTGGCATTTAAGGATTTTCCTGGGGGAATTTCACTTCCTGACCTCACCGCATAATCGATTGCATGCCGTATCGGCATCTCAGAATGACACTTTCAGAAAATTAAAGTGTGGGTAATTAAAAGATACATGTATATCGCAAGGTACAGTAGAACGATTCGTAAATAAAATAAATTTTTTACCATCAATAGGAGAAATCAGAGAAAAGGTTTTCTTGAATTTCTCTTCGAATAATTTATAAAACTGATTATCCCAAGGTTCCCCAAGGCAAACATCTTTATTTTCACGACATTCCCAAAAAAGGTGTGTTCAAAAACAGGTATAGTCAAAGGTTGATTTTTTGAAACTATACACATAAAACACGATATGCCTTTGTAGCATGAGTTACAGCGTCTGTTTGATAAACCTATCTAAATTGTAGTTAATACGAAACTGTTTTACCTCCAACAAACGTAGCGTTTTCAACTTGATTCGTTTTATGCCACGATTCCAGCAAGATTCCAAACTCATCCTAAAAAGTGTCAAAGAAACGAACTCATGAGCACCAACAGGAAAAGAATAACAACAGCAGTTAGTTTTCCGTTAATTTCCTAGTCGATTTAGTCAATTTATTTCAATTTCTTCATGTAGGTGGATAATAATTAACGGCAAGTTGAATATTACTTGACTCTACCAATTTTATTAAATTTTCTCAACGTTTCGGCGTATTAGCCTTCATAAGAAGCTACAAAAAAATAATAATTGATAAATTTTCCGTTACTTGACAATATTTGTCATTATTGCAACAAATTTTTTGTAACAAAATTATTATAACCCTTAAAATTTAAACAAAGGATTCGTTTTACGCGTGAAGCAATTTCTAAATTGCAAATATACGGTTTTTCACCAGCAATTCAAGATTGGGCTGACATAACTGTGTTGTTTTTTGATACTGTGCCTCATTTTAAAAGTCAAAGTTAGTGCTTTTCAATTAGTTAGTGATAATTTCAGATTATGTACCTGGAATTGTTTGTTTAAATTTTAAGGGTTAAATAATTTCGTTAAAAAAATTTGTTACAATAATGTGAAATATTGTTCGTAATGGAAAATCTGTCAATTATCATTTTTCTGTAGTTCCTGATGTAGCTCCTATGAGCTCTATTGAGCAAATTTAATAAAATTGGTAGAGTCAAGTAATATTCTACTTGTCATTTATTTAGTCAATACATATATATACATATATTATACACAGGAAATATTCGGCAATAATACATGTATAATGAATGGGAAGTGTATATGCATTTCAAAACAAATTGTAGAATGCATAGGTGACATTTTAAAAGTGGCGTACATACAGTACAGTATAATTAGAACGTGGCATTTTTGACAATGGTCACAAAACAGAAATAAAATTAAACTTTTTCCAAAAATAAATTTCAAATATGATTTAGGAAATCTTTCAATGAAGAAATATCAGGGTTCCCCCAGAAATTTCATATACAACTTCTCTGACTTTTCCAGGTCTTGGAACAAATTTCTCTGGCCAAAACAGGGAAATTGACATCGCAAAATATTCAATATTTGGAAAAATATTTAAAATTTCTACTCGAAAAATGTGGAAAATTGTGCAAATTTGTACTCTGAAAACGTTGACATTTTTTCAAATTTTTTCTCGGAAAACGTGGAAATATTTGCCAATTTGTTCTCGGAAACTGTTGACAATTTTTCGAATTTGTACTGGAAAATTTTAAAAAGTTTGCAAATGGGCACTGAGCTAACCTCGTGGAAACATTAATTTTGGATTGTGACATTATGAATACGTTGAATTTCCCTGACTTTTTCAAAATAAATAATTCTTCCCTGACTTTTTCAAAATAAATAATTCTTCCCTGACTTTTCTAGACATTTTCAAGTTCCTGACTTTTCCAGGTTTTCCAAGTCTGGGGGTACCCTGGCTATATGCAGTATAGAATTTCTGCATTGATATCCATGCTTTTCATAATAAAACAGCAAAAATGTTTCATTGAGCAACCGAAAAACTGACCCGCCCAGTGACCACCCTTCGAAAGTAAATTCACTATTGCTTTAGCCGCATTCAGGTGAATGACCGATCAGTTTTGGTGGAAGAAAACAGCAACAAAAGAACCGTGCTAAAGCATGAAATTATCATATAACGAATAAGTAGCAATTTAAAAAGGGAGAAAATGAAATAAAAAAAAGATGTTCGAGAAAACTTCAAGTTGAATGTCTCTCTAATGAATACCTGCGAAATGTCATTATGATGGAGAAAGTGATATCGTTCCAGGTCATGGACATGCGTCATGTAGAGATTATTGAAAACGAATGAATACCATAGGAACTTGTAAAAGTAGCATTTCATGCTATGACAGGTGAAAATTGCGGGATTTTTTATACTTTAAAAAACAAATAAACGGATCTAAATGTATCTAAAGTTTATGGGGTAATACTGTACCGAATTTCAGACAATTTCAAAAATTATGGTATATGTGCTACGAATTGTTTGAGATCAAATGCTCTAATATTACAATATTAAAGTCGGATTATTTTCTAATTGGTATTTTTATTTTTCAAAACCATGTTTTTAATAATATTTGCAGAAATGTCCAGTATCGGACCCGGCTAAAATCACCTGAAATTTAGCAATGAATTGCCTCATCTGTGACTGCCCTAACAATCTTATTTGTGGAAGGAATGTTCCTTCCCCATAATCATTTCCTTCCTTCATAATTAAACATTATGGAAAAGCAAGGATTTAATTAAAAGTAAAAAATTAAATACAAAAACTTAAATACAGAAAAGAAAAATTTAACAATGCATGAATGGAATGCCTAGTAGAATATTAGGCATTCCAATCATGCCCTTTAAAAAAAATTATTTTCTGTATTTAATTTTAGCTTGAAAAATTCCACATTCACCCTCACTGAATATAAATATCATGTAACAATCCAATCTTTGATGTCACGGAATTTTGTAAAATTTTGGAAGTTTCCTAAAATTATTTTGCCATCCATCCTAGAATTATTTTGCCTGTGCTTCCTAGAATTATTTTGTCCTCCCTTCCTCGAATTATATTGCTTTCACTTCCTAGAATTACCTTGGCTTTTACTTCCTGGAATTATTTTGCCAAGAAAGTCCATCCAATCGTCTTCCCCCTCTTTTAAAAGTTCGTTTGGATACAAGACAATTGCACTTGAGCTTTGATTCACAAAATTTATTCCATCGACACAACATTTAAAATAAAAATGAAAATACAACTCACCACCCATGGAAGCGGAAAACGAAACTGAATGTTGAGATTGGTCTCCTGCTGCCTGTCCTTCGATCGTCTGAAGACAGTGTCTGTTACGAACACGCCATATTTGCAAACAAGCAGTTTATCGTCGATAACAGTTTCAGTATTGTTAGCATCCGTGATGCACACTCTGAGGAAAGTATTGCACAAAGTGCGACAACTGTTGGAAGAAACACGGTTGTGGCAACAATTGCCATCTTCTAATCGGTTTTCCAGATTTTCAAAGGATAAAACGCGAATGTCCAATACTGCGTCGCCATTTATCTGCAACGAAAGCAAAGTATGATTTAGACAATTTTGCCAACATTTTCTTTTTTCGAAAGAATATTAATTAATGTCGTTTAGTCAGTTAGACCACCGTAACTGCAGTGTAGCCATGCTTTGAATTCATATAGAAACAACAGTACGAATTAAACTTCATGTGTAACCAGGTTCCCCCAGAAATTTCATATTCAACTTCCCTTACATTTCCAGGTTTTTAAACAAATTTGAACCATTTTGCAAAATCGAAGCAGGAATATAGTCAAATATTTTGCAAAATTTAATAATGATAAATTTCTAAAAATTTCAAAATTAACATAGGAAAATTTGTCTTCAGAACTCTGAAACTTGAAAATTTCTACAAGTTTTACTTCGGAAACTGTTGAAAATTTCGCAAATTTGTCCTCGGAAACTGTTGAAAATATTTTGCATAAATTTGAAAAAATTTCAAAATTAACATAGGAAAATTTGAAACAATTTAAAAAATTAGCATGAGAAAATTTGTCTTCTGAACTCGGAAACTAGAAAATTGTGCAAATTTGACCTCGGAATCTTTTGAAAATTTCGTAAACTTATCCTCGGAAACTCTTCTAAAACTTTTGCAAACCACGTAGAAGCATTAATTTTTCAAAATAAATCATTCTTCTCAGACTTTTCCAGACATTTTTAAGTTCCCTGACTTTCCAGGTTTTCCAGTGTATGTTTTCCTGTGTAACATACACTGCGACAAATTGTTGTTAGGAAAGGTAGTAAAACAATGTCATATCAGGTAACGGAGAATATAAAACAGGTGACATTGTTTTTGAAATGACCCCTGTGGAAAATCAACCTCAAAAACTGTTCACTTATTCACATGCATGGAACTTCTTCTGTTACACGCAAGGTGCCTAATATTCGATTAAAAGGTCATTTCGCACCCCCGCACACAAGCGAAAATGAGCTTAATATTTTTTGGGCTTCAGATTTTGAAATTTGCAATACGTAAATTTTAATACTGAGCTAATTGGCCTAGATGTTATCATTCTCCTAATTGCGGTTTTTCATGGTTTCCCACAATTCCCCGAGGCGAATGCTGGGATAGTTCATATTTTAAAAATCGGCCATGACCATATTCCTTTAGGCCTACAATCCTGTCCTTTCACTTGTTTAGGATAGGTTCCTCCCCAGCCACGTTCATGTATCCATGTATTTCGCTATTACTGCCGGTCCCAAACCCGGGTTAGTGTGGAGGGTTGGGCAGTTGCTTGGCGTTGCGCAACCTGTTATAAAACCGACAAGACGATTGATATCTACTGTCGGAGACTCATTGGCTCCGGTCTATGACACCAAAGAGCGTTGCGCCCATGACAGAATTAAAAATTTCATTTTTACTTGCTTCATAAGGGTTCCCCAATTTCGCAAAATCGACACAAGACAATATATTGTAAAAATTACCAATGACAATTTTGAAACTATTTTAAATTTAACATGGAAAAATTTTAAAAAATCAGCATGAAAATTTCGAAAATTTTACAATTTTGTAGGCTACTCGTTAAACTATGAAAAAGTAGCACATTTGTCCTCGGAAAACATGGAAAATTTTACATTTGTACTTGGAAAACGTGGAAAATGTTACATTTGTACTTGGAAAACATGGTAAATTTTGCAAATTTGTACTCGGAAAACGTGGAGAATTTTGCAAATTTGTCTCCTCAGAAACTGTTTCAAATTTATACTTATAAAATGGTTCGCAAAAAGTCATTCTTCCTTGGCTTTTCTAGACATCTTCAAGTTCCCTGACTTTTCCAGGTCTGGGGGTACCCTGTTCATGTACGGTATGGACCACTGAATGGCGCTTTTTGAAATTCATATAGTTTAATTAATTTAATACAATTAACGCATGGGGATTTTGTGAATGTGAAATTCTTAATTCCTAGTTATTTCCCTTCATCTATAAAACAACAACAAAAGATACTTCGAAAAATTGTTATAGGGATATAGGATCACTAAAAGCACCTTTTTTAATTAAACAACTGTCATAAGGTCATCATTATGAAGCACACCATTAATAATGACAAATAAAATCTCAATTTCTCCTGTTATGAAATTTATCTTAGTAAACAAATAAGAAAATCATATTCAATAAAAACTGACAATTTTCAGAATTTTTTTTAACAATTTTTAAAAATTAGCCACTCTTTTTAAATATAGAAACTCAGGCACTCACGAGTTTAAGAATGCATTTCACGTGAAACAGGCCGAAATGCAGCACATTTCCTAGAACATTAGTTTAAAGTTCAAAAATAAAACTTACTTCTGTGGAGATGACAATGGTGGCGATAGCAATGACAAGAATCCTCCAAAATGGCGATAAAACACTGGAAGACATCGTGAATTACTTCTGTGCAAAGGCAGATATGAAATTCGAAGCAGTGCAGTCCAGTTGCTCTTGAAAACAAACTAGCTGGCAAGCAGGAAGAGCTGCGAAACGGGTAGGTAGGTGAAGATCAAGCTCCAGGAAATGCTTTTCCAACAGGGTCAGGGAAAACACGAACAAGTCATTCACCGCTGCTTTTTGGCCAAATTCTAAAGAATGCATTAGTAATGTAGGGAGGTGGGACCAGTCAGGTGAGATGGCACGAACACGGAGGGGTCAAATTCACCTGTAACCTCCGCTTAGGCATCACTTCAAACTGAACGAGGGACAAGAACACCAGTGACTTTCGCTAAATTGATGGGTTCGAACTGGCACCTGTTCCACAAAAAAAAAAACACGAATATCATTAGACAATTGGAAAGGTATCGAGAAAATGAACAAGATTTCACGTAACCCTAAAAGAACATCGTTTTATAGCAACACTAAAACCTCTATACAGCGTGAATAAAAAGTCGGTTCCCCTTCCCCCCCCCCCAAAAAAAAGTTTCTTAACGGGGGACAAAATGAAAATTCTGTTAAAGGGGACATGTAGGAAC